>CAWUFW010021372.1:0-122966 GCA_963921515.1 Calotriton arnoldi | reverse complement strand
CGCTATCATGGCTCATGGCAGTGATAATCTGGGCTAACGAAATAGTAGCTGGTGTGTTTGATTTTATAATTAAATTGATTTGGGCGTTAGCCATTTTGGATTGGGTACCATGACCTTGGATAGGCACTCTGGAAAAGTAGTCAGCAGGGTTCTGGTCCTTCTCTGGACGATGCACAATGTTATAATTGTTCTCTTGTAAGCATAGTTCCCATTGTTCAATGCAAGGAGGCATCATGGCCTTTGGATTGCCAAATCTAGTTAGTAAAGCTTGATGATCAGTTACCAGTGTTAAAGGATTCCGTACAGGAATACATGGAAATATTCACAAGCCCATACCACGGCTAAACTTTCTTTTTCAGGTTGTGAATAAGCATGTTCTGTGTGGGACAAACTCCTACTTGAATATGCCACAATATGCCTTTGAGCATTTGGGTGTCCGCTGTGCTGTGCAAGGATGGCGCCAAACCTGACTGGACTAGCGTCAACAACAACCTCTGTATGAAGCTTCGGATTGAAATATGCCATTTCAGTAGCATTCTCAATGGCTTGTTTGATTTTCTTAAAACATATTTCACATTCATGTGACCAATGAAACGAAACATTCTTCTTTGTCAGCTCTCTCAATGGAGCACTTGCAGTGGCAAAGTCTTGTATATATCTGGAACATTAGCTGGCAATGCTAAAAAACGAACGCACCATGGAAACATCTTGTGGGGGGGATCAGCATTTGACAGCTTTTGTACTTTAGCAGGATCGGGTGTCATAACCCATCAGAAAAGATATGTACAAAGAATTTTAACTTTGTCTTGTGGAGGTCACATTTATCTGCCTTCAAAGCCAAACCTGCATCTGCAAGTAAACGACATACTTGTGTGTGAGCCTTATCGTGCTCATTTTGCGTAGCTCCAAAAACTAATATGCCATTGCTAGAATTGAACGCATTCATGACAGGCTGTATAATAAGTCGAATGACGTCTTGAAAAACTTCTGCAGCTGATGACGCACCAAAACTTAGTCTTTTGTATCGAAACAGACCAACATGTGTAGAAAAGGTTGTAATGTACCTACAATCTTCTTCGAGTTCCAACTGATAATCTTTATTTAGATCTAGGCGAGAGAAGACCTTTGCATCATTTAATTGCATTATCATGTCAGCAATATGTGGACCTGGATGTCGCTCACGTTCATTTACCTTGTTTGCCTGACGCATGTCAACGCATATGCGTACAGCTCCTTCACTGTCCTTTTTGGGCACTACCACTATGGGAGAAACCCATGGTGTGTGGGGCCTGTAGATCGCTCAATGATATCATGCTTTAGTAACGATTCAATTTCCTTTTCAACAGCATCTTGTAAATGAAAAGCAATTTGTCTAGGTCTTTGAGCAACAGGACAGATATCCTCATTAATATGCAGCTTTATTTTCATAGTCTTAAGCTTTCCTAACCCATGAAACAATGAAGGGAATTGACTTTCTATTTCATGGTGAGCATTCATGTTGTAGTTTTATGGAAATCAGTCCCATATCTGCAGCTGTGCTGAAACTGAGCAGACGGGCACTTGACGCTGTACCTTGAAGCACATGAATGGGTACTTGCACTTTTGTTTTCTTGTGTTTCATTGTCACTATAAATGAACCTTGACTTTTTAAGAGCGTCAATGCAGCCCATGTATACACTTTGGTTTTCGATGGCGTCTTTTGCGGTAATGGAGACAATTCATTATATTTCTCCTCGGGTATAATGTTTATCAAAGCACCACTGTCGATAATGAAAAGTATTGAACAACCATTTATTTTCAGTGTAATCTTTTGACAATGTTTGAATGACTTTGGTGCTTAGGCATATCAACTTTTCTGACTGACATTTTCCTTCACATGTGGCCAGTCCAACATGCGCACACTTTCCTAAGGTAAGCATCAACATGGCACAGCCATCTTCTTCACTTTCAATACTGATCTAGATGAACCGCTTCATAATGATTTAGATGACAATCGACTTAATTCAGTGTCGATTTGTCTTAACTAATGTCACCGCTTGGCCTTGTGGGTGCGTGTCGAACGTTGCATCTGGAACGTTCCGGGGGCCATCTTGTCTTTGCGCCGTGATGCGCTTCCTTTTCCTTTGCTCTGCAAACCATCGCAAAATGGTTCTCCTTCCCACAGTCTTTACATATCTGTCCAATGAGAGGACATTTACCTTTGTGTGGAAACGAAAATCCACATCTAAAACACAACTTTTTTTTACATGTAGACATCACCTTATGTCTTTCAGACTGTGACTTTGGTTTACTTTTCACACTTATGACTGATTCATTCTGGGACCTCTGGCCTCCATGTCAGCAGCTTGTCTATCGGCATGCTGTTCAGCTCTGCCAGCCGTTAACACTTGCTCCAGAATAAGAGTTTCTCTCAGTATTCATCGTCTGAATGAATCTTACAAGCATCCATCAGTAACTCTAAGACGATGAGCGTGTTGAGTCTCTCCACAAATTTATCGATCGTTTCACCAACTTTGTCATTCTTCACTGAAAATGTATCTTTCATCATCTACATTAGGCACTGGATTAAACTTGTGATTCTAAGTATCTTTAATCTGACGGTGTATGATTTCTGCGTCAATTCGTGTTATTTTCCTTATGACTTCTTTTACACATCACCAGCAAGATTTTTGAGATACTTGATAATCTTTTTGTTATTAGTGTCTTCAACTGCATCAATGAAATCTTCAAATGTCTCTATCCACACAAACCATTTATCACCAATATTTTGCTTTTTGGCTTTATCAAAAGGTGGTGGTGGTTTCAGAATCACAGCAGCATTGTAGACCAGCGCGGAACTTAATGGCACTGCTGGTGGATCACTGGGACTGGGTTTATGCAACTCTTTTGTGAGACCTTGAGATGTGCTGGCCTCTGGATCATCTTTAATGATATCTGGAAACGTAACTTTCTTCGATGCCATCTGAAAAATGTCACTATTCTGAAAGTTTCTCTCTGCTCTTTTTTCTTCGAAGACCATTGAAGTTGTTCTGAGACCCACTCAGCAGTTCCAGTGGCTGGCCACTTTGGGCATGGGCGGTTCAATAAGCACAACCATTGGCACATCTCCATGAACCACTTAACAGCGTGTAGCAGTACGAAGACTTTCTGTAATGAGTTCAGTAGGTCAGTTATTTTTTCCTAATGTCAATTTACTCTTTCTGACATCTAGTTGATCTCCAATTTACAGCGCTTCTGTACACAGCGTTATTGTGCAGTTCCCGATTTATCAATGACTGCTCTTTGAACCTGGTTGTATCTGCCTTCAGTTTAGACACTCCGTATAATGTATGATTACCTGTCAGCACACTACCTTTATGTATGGCCTGACCAGCGGGTTCTCAGACAATGATGTGTAGATTCTGCAATGCTTTCTTTGTCTTCAACTGCTGGAGTTGCGCTTTGACTCCACATGCATTAAGCGTTGATTCCGTACTTCGATGGTGGCATGCACGAGCAGTTTGCTTGAACCATGGCATTTTCTTTGGGAGAGCACTGTCGATCTTTGAGTTAGTTATCCCCACTATTGTCGCTATTTACTGCATTTTCCCCAACCTGGTACCCACAAATGACTATGCCACACACACAGCATAGTATTACACGTCTTTATTCTTCTGTGTGACTGGAACTCAACATTCTAAATCAGCCTTCATTGCATTCTGCTCCAACACCTACATCATAGCTCTACGGACTCCATCAGGAGCCAAAAGGTTTCCAACATTGATAACTCGCAACACACTACACAAATGATAACCATAAATTTGACAACGTAATCCCTACCTCATCTGAATATCGTGATTAAATGGCAATCATTATTTTCCCATTGCTTTGTACCAACACTGCATTCTTATGCACGTTTCTGTTTGAAATGTTATACTTTTAAAAAAGTACAAAAAAATGTCCTGCATAGCTACATCATCATCTTCTGTGATGTGCAGTCTATTGTCAAGAAAGCGACATGCATCTAGGAGCACTCTATAAAAGGCAAATAATGGAGGTGGGACTATGGTGGCAATCTTAGCCAACCCATCTCCCTGCAGCTTTTGCCGATACCGCCACAAGCTAAGAGTCGCATTGTAGAGGTGAGCGATCCACTGAAAACCCGAGCCTGAAGCCTGGCTCTGGCTCAGCTCGAGGTCCTGTTGGAAGCTCGAGCCCATAACGAGCCAAGCTTTCAATTGCCTTCTGTCTGCCTGCCTCCCTCTACCCAGGACGTGACGTTATGGCCAGAACTGCCGAGCAGGTTCGACTCTCGGCGTTGGCCAACATCCTATGTTTCTGGGTAAATCACTTCATTTCCCCTGCCTAAGAACAATGAATGTAACCTTGTTTAATGTAATTAATACTCATGTAAAATGCTCCAATACCTTCGGGGTGAGTTGACGGTATATAAAAATTGCAGAAAATGCACAAAGAGGTCAAATCAAAGCCTTGACAAAAGGAAAGACAACCCATTCCCTGAGTGATTTGTACGAAGTGAAACCAGAAACCCTAGTTAAATCGCAGCTTCCCCGCATACATTGTTATTTTAGGCAAATATTTTATTTCAGGAAAACTTTCTTTCTTCATTAATGCATATGAAAGCACTTTCAAATACGTGAGTTCAGAGTACGAGTTGTACAAAAACCTATTGTGCTTGATTTAATAGGCTATAAAATAATCTGGGTCACGTATAGTGTTTACATGACAACTGTCTTGTCTTTTAGTGCACTAATGGTTCGTGTTTAAACACTGTAATATTTAATAAGTGCTTCTCGGTGCACTGCTATAATGTGATTTATTAATGTCAAAGCTTCACGTGTTAAGGAAATACACTTCCTTCAAGCCTCTGGAAGAAAGTTTCTCAGCAAGAATTCACTTGCAACATTTACCACAATCCAGTCCTTGCAGCAGGTAAGAGAGAAATTACATACAGAGAAAAACCACTGACAGTGGACATTCCCCTCCTGAATTATTGTTTGCTATGCAAATAACTCCAATTCGTATCCTGGCAAGATGATGGGCATAATTCTTTCTGAAGGCCTAGAGTCAGTAGACCTTATAGAGGATCGGTACAGGGTGAATCAGGGGCCAGCGGATCTTCGATGGAATGGCAGAAATGAAGGTCTCAGAGATGTAGAGAAGACAGGGAGGAGAATGTACTTAGGGAAAATTGCCTTGTTCCCTTGACAAAATCTGCTGGGAGCTGATTGATCATGAGGGGCAGAGAGGACTTTATATCTTTTCTGGCAATATGATGGCTCTGTACCTATTAATGCACTATTTCTTGTTTTGGATACCTAAGCTCTACTTCAACTTACAGTGATATTTGTAAAGATAACCCTGTTGTAATATCTTTTCCTGCTGAGCTAGGGCTTTTGTTTCTTTTTCCCCTTTGTATTGAATGCAGCAGTTGCTCCTATTTGTGTCATGATGGGGCAGTTCACTGCACGGGCAGTACCCTGTTGGTGACCCTCATGAGTTCATGTCTTTGACCTGGAGAAAGGCTTTGTTGCGCAACACCAACCGGGTTAATGGAGAGGAGACAAAGGTCGGGTTGGGAGCTTTTTTTGGTTTTCTTTCTTGCGGGAGGAGTGAGAGGTCTCTCGATTCCTAGGGATGGGATGCAAGGTGTAGGTTGGAGTCAGGGAGCCAATGGAGGTGGATTATCTTGGTTGTGTGTACATATTATAGCCTACAAGCCTGCTAGGTCTGGACTGACTTGTGCGGTATGATGAAGCCATGGAACATGAAGGGACCTAATGCCCCAGTGAGGAGGGGATCAATCTGGAAGTCATTTGCGGCACTACTGCCAGAGATACCAGGAGACGCATCTTGGCTGTGGCAACGAAATATATAATGTGCGTGGTTGCAGTTTATGCCTCATCTGCCAGAAAGAACAAGGGGATGGCTATATTCCTGAAAAGAGGTTTCTCTTTCTTGGACAGGGTTACTGAAAGGCACAGGGCATGTAGGTACCTCCTGGTGAAGGTGAGTCTGAAGGGCCGCCAGATAACTCTGGCGACTGTATACGACCCCAATGTAAATCTGGATGCATCCTCGGGCATTTTCTGTAGATTGAGGCTGAATTTATCGCGGGGGAGGTCTTGCTACCGGGTGATTTCAATACAGTATAGGATGCTGACCAGGAAAGACTGACAACCAGGCGGGAGCATGTAATGCCAATCTAAGCCACTTCGACATTAAGTTGGAAGAAGTAGGTCTGAGAGCCGTATGGAAAGAAATACATCCTAATGATAGGGAATATACTACTTTTCCCCATGCCAATAGGGCATACTAACTTGATTATTTACTGGTCAGTAATACTCGGATGCCAGTAGTCTGGACTAGCAACATGGGGTTGATATCGAATCGTATCCCAGTCACAACTGAGTTAGACTTAGGCTTACAACAGCAGAGGCCCTGTGGATATTGTTAGCACCCAAAGCTCCACCAATCCAATTTTTCAGGGCTGAATTGGGGAAGCGCATAGATAAATATTTTGTTCTAAATGGGGATAAGGACAGTGCTTTAAATGGTACCAGCACTTTTTTATTTTGAGAGGGAGAGCACCGGCCATTCTCAAGAGAAATGCAATACTTTTAATTGGAGAGTAACGGCACTTCTCAGAAACTAGCAGGTACTCTGGTACAGAGTACCTGCACTTCTATTTTTCCATTTCAAGCACTGGATAAGGAAGTGTCTTCGAGTGGAGTGTGTTTTGCTGTTAAGGCAGTTCTGAAGGGTCACTATATGTTTCTTATAAACTCAACAATGCATAAACTACCCTCACTCACCATAAATTATTTCTTAGATAATAGTGACGTGCGGACTTCTTTCACCATGCCTTAACATTTTCTTTGAAAGACTTTTTACTTCTTTGCTCGCAATCGTGCCAGGTTATCAACCTAAATCAATTAAAAAAATATTTATCATATACACAAAACAAAGGCATACAGAAATAAATCAACAGAAATCATGTTAGTATAATTTACACAAAGAGTGGCAGAGTGATAAAATCAAACATTTTGCACAAAAGTAATTCAATTATTCCCCGACGTTATTACCTGACTTCTAGAGTTCATATACCGGGTTCTTATTTAATGTACCCAGACTCGATGTCCACACTACTACTTCAAAGCTAATTAATGGTGCCCCTGTAGTAGAAGAGAAAATGAGAACAGTGATAAAATCGTTGACAATTAACAAGGGGCCCAGCTAGTTTCACTGAGTCTTATAAAACGTATGTATCTCACCCTATCCCAAAATTTACAGAACCGTTTAATTATTTTGCAGAAATTGGTTGTGAACCCATCCGATGGGTGAAGGTGTGATATTGGTAGTCCATAAGGTAGGAAATGACTCTCAGCTTTGCTGTTCATAAAAGCCAATAGCCCTTCTTATAATCTGTGTAAAAGAATTCACAAAGATCTTGGCGACCAGACATGAAATACTCCTCCTACGGTTGGTGATGTGAACTAATCAAGTTTCATTAGAGAAAGACTGGCACGTGATATGAGACGCCTGGTCCGCCTTGTTGAAAAAGTGGGAAGGGAATAAAAACTGGAGGCCTTAGGCATTTAGAAGGCATTCAACAGGCCCTTCATGATGTCCGTACTTAGGGAGCCAGGCCTTGGCATGTGTTTTCTATCTGTAGTACAGGCAAATTACCTGAAACAACTGCTTTTTCTATAGGGTGACTGTTGAGACGGAAAAGTCCCTCACATGTTGATGGACGTTCATCCCTGCCCTGAGTGCCCCAACTGTACTGATGTCTGCATCCCTAATGCTGATTTGTGTTGTCAAGGGCGAACATGGATCATGTGTGTGCACCATGACATAGGTCTGTCTTATGGATTGCGGTCTTTTTGGACCTAGAGGGATACTCAAAGCGCTACCCTCTTAGTGGTGAAAGGCTACTGCCTTTGCCAGGAGTTAGGCAGCACGAGCACAGTGGTGGCAGTATACTGTGTAGTGATCAGTAGCAGTGAACAGGGTCTTTTTACCTTTGACACTAGAGTGAGGCTTACAGGCTCACTCATTTAAAGTGCTGCTACTGTGAGCTTGACTCACCCTTGGCCTACATTGGTTTGGTGCATAGTGCTGCGCAGTGCATGTGTGGTATCTATGTGCAGTCTGTATGTGTGCCTGTAAATGGTACAGTGTAGAGATAATGAAGTACTGTGCAGTGTTAGTATATTCTATGCATGTGCTGGGTGTATGTGTGCCTGTGAATGGTACAATACATGGAATGCTCTGGGTTCCATTTTAGGAGACCCAGGACTGAATGGAGAAACATGAGGAGAGGAGGTAGAGGAATCCTCCAGATGGATGCGCATTGCTGCATTCCTCTAAGCTGGGTGGGACACACTGGTGGACGAGAGAGCCAGGCCCTCTAGTACACTTCAAAGGGTGCTCTTTGATTCAAAAGAGAGGTCACTGGGAAGGGACCTGGGCACATCTCAGGAAGGAGATAGGGTTGATAAGAGAATCATAAAGAGTAGGACTGAGACCCTGGGGTAACTGTGAAGTGAGCTGTGACGGTGAAGGAAGCAGACCCCCAACATAAACTACAAAAACTCAGGCTCTAAATCACACCTGGAAACTTCAAAAACTCGGGCTCTAAATCACATTTGGTGTCTGGAAATGGACTATAAGAAGGGGAGATCGAGACCCCCAAAACTGTCAAGCAGCCAATCAGGCTGTGCAAGTAGGAGAAACTCTGCAAGACTTCTACCTGTTACCAGGTCTGGGGCCATGGACTGCTAGTCTCCCAGCTGGGTGAAGGGACGTTTGCTAAGGGAATCCAAGACCACCTGCCCCTGGAGCACCAGCGCCTACCTGCTTGCCAAGACCACTGTGCCCTGTGAGGGAGAAGACAACGTTGAAGGGAGCGAGATCCCGTGTGGTGATCCTGGCGATTGGATCTATGTACTGAAGTGTGAGGAGGCTACTGCTGCACTACTCGTGTCATTGCTTGCGTGCAGGGAAAAGTTGGCGACCTTCATATGCCAAGGAAGGGCCTCCATCAGTGCTGCTTATCGGATCGAGTCATTGCCTGTATGCAGATTGTAGGTCCGTGTCACCGTATGCCAGATGAGGCCGTCTGGAAGATTGCTCCTGTGCCGATCGGGTGTAGCTAGTGTGCAGAGCTAAGTCGGCGACCCAGTATGCCAGGTGGAGCCACTGTGGAGACTGCTGCTGTACTGATCGGGCCGTAGCCCGTGTAAGAAGGCGTATGGTGACCCTGTATCCAAGGGTGGCTACTGGGATATGGCAAGAAGCATGGTATGGTCTAGAGCATTGAAGGAAACCCAAGGGGGCCCAAGCGGCGACTGAGGACCAGGAGCGTTGCACCCCCTACCTGTGGGAAGGATCCCAAGAAACTTTAGTATCGGAGGAGCATCCAGAACCCACTGTCTGCGCCGTTGCAGGACCGCATGTGAGAAACTCGAGGACACCCTACCGCAGCCGTTCCTGGGCCGCATGTGAAAGACTAACCAGAGGCAGCCACTGAAGCTTCCGTGCCCGTGAAAGGGGTGCACTCTGAGTCCGGTCGCTCAGATCCTGCTGGTGTGGGTAGGACTGATTTACAGGCCAGATGGCCCTAGGGGAACTTGCCTACCAGATAGCGCTTCTGGGCTGGAACACTTTTGACTTTAATAAAGAGTTTGAGTTAGACTCAGACTACTTCTGGGGTTTAACCTGAATGCCACCTACAGTGAATGGGGAATAACCACCAACGCTAGCGAGAGGGGAATGAGACTCACAGACCAGCTTATGCAAAACTAGAGCTCTAATCTCAGGGGGTGCTGTGTATTGTTTGTCAATGTCCTATTTTACTTGTGTTTGTATATAAATATTCTTTTTTAATACTCCTTTTAAAAAAAATGCAAGTATTTAACTGGATAATCATTTATTGCTGTTTCAGGGTATTTTTTGAGTTGTGAGCCTGTGTTCACCCCCTCCCCCGTGTCTTCCTCCCCCCCTTAGAAGCTTAGGACTGCTCGGTCCACGCTACCACTGAAAGTTAAGTGCCGGAGGGGCACTTGGCCCAGTTGTTCATGATCCATAGTAGAATGGGCCCCAGGACATCGGGAGTAAAAGGCCTCCATGTTGGAGTTAGGACCAGGACCAACACCCACAGACCAAGCAAGAAATCTAGGGATCATCCTAGATGACAAGCTTAACATGTGGGCAGAAGTCAACACAGTGAGCATCTCCTGCTTTCAGATACTACGCATACTGCGAAAGATCTTCAAATGGTTGCCACCGAACACCAGACTGGCCTTCACGCAAGCACTCATCACCAGCAGGTTGGACTACGGGAACACTGCCTACACTGGAATCTCCAAACAAATCCTACACAGACTGCAGACCATCGAGAACGCCACCCCATGACTCATACTTAGGGCTCCCAGTTTTATGGTATTTATTTTTTTGACATTTCCGTCTGTATTTATCCATATTTATTTTTGTCGCAAGCAAAAGAAGACGCTGCAGCCAGTATTTTTCCACATTTATTTAAATAGGCACTGCACACTTGCACTCAGTTGTAATAGGTTTAGATATATTTATATATACATCAAATTAAGTAAACACAATATATTCATCTGAAAACTTTGCCAAAATAATTTAAAGAGAACATAGGCCTAAACAGACCTTGAGTAACTTGCATGAGGAAACCTTTACTGTGGGGCTGTACATATAACTTGCTAAAACGCAAGGTGAGTGTTCATATTTTTGAGGGGAGGAGGGTGCAAAATGCTTTGTGTCAGCATCGGAAACATTCTTCCCCCGGAGCCAACACAAAGAATAATGGAACTGGGCCCGAAGGTATTGGAGAGCTTTACCCGAGCGTCAGTACAATTTTACCTGTTCATATGCATTGTTTACAGGCATGTGGAAATGAAGTGATATGCTCAGAATCACGATTGTTTTCCGATGCAGTGTCCAGGATTACCTACTGAAAGCATTTAAATGTATTAACTGGCCCTAAGTGTTTCCCCTTGCAACAGTGGGGCTGCGAAAATGTGTACACAATAAAGCAATGCACTCCTCCCCCTCCCCCTTCTCCTCTGGAGTGAACCTGAAGACAAGGGGCCGCTGAAAGCGCGGACCCAAGTAAAGCAATGCACATTCCATAGGGGAAGGCACCCGGAGGCAGGAGCAACAGTCTTCAACACTGCCCGAGCTCACCTTAATAAAGCGAAGCACTCTCAGACAATGAGACGCTTCACACACCCAGAAGCAGGCGTGCAACACAGCCCCCCCCCCTCACCCCCATCACTGTCTTTTCCTCACCCTGGCCACCAGTGCCAGATGTTCACACTGCCCATCCCAGTTCTTCCCATTACCCAACAGTGCCACATTGTAACACTGTTCACCAGTGTAACTTTACTTTTCTGAACCCCACAGCCTCTTTCTCACAATGTTCATTGTGGCAGCTTCTTAAACTGCCCATCACTTGCAACTACACACTTTGCCCCCACTGCACGTTCTTCATACTGCCCACTTGGGAGATCCTCACATGCCCCCAATTGCCAGTCCCTCATGCTGTCTATCAGTGGCAGCATCTCACACTGCCCGACAGGGTCGGTTCGTCACATTGTTTACGTATGCCAGTAGCTGACACTGCCCATCAGACTCCATGCCCATTTAGTCCTAGGACTCTTTGCTGTGACTAGAAGCTGTAAGACCATGTTTGTGCCAGCTGTGCATGAGTGAAGTGGGGAACGCAAGGAGAAGTGGGGTGTAAGGCTGAGAGTGGATTCGGTGGGTGAGTGTAGAGTACGCGCAAGGGTGGAGGCGGGAGTACACGTGAGGTTGAATTGTAAAGTTGAGAAAAGAGATTGTGTGAAAAGGTGAGAGTGTAGGGGTTGCAGATTGGAGTAAATGAGAGAGTGGAGCACGTAGGGGAGTGGAGAGTACGCGGCGGGAGAGTACGCGGCGGGAGAGTGGGACCTCATCGCCCCAGCCTTCTCCGGGTTGCCCTGGCAGGCCTTCCAGGCTCGGCCCCTCTCCAAACCCTGCAGCATCAGGTACAAGGCGGCTCCACCTG
This sequence comes from Calotriton arnoldi, assembly GCA_963921515.1. Lineage (NCBI taxonomy): Eukaryota > Metazoa > Chordata > Amphibia > Caudata > Salamandridae > Calotriton > Calotriton arnoldi. The sequence goes on along the minus strand of CAWUFW010021372.1, from coordinate 110,887 downwards.
GCCTGGCCGACAAGATGAAAGCCTTTCGGAAGTCGGGGGCCTCCAGAGGCCCAAACCTGCTCCAATTGACCAAGAGACGAGCATCCCCCATCTGTGCGCCAGGATGTTGAAAAGGCCCCTCTCCAGAGAGGCTCTTCCGACCCCTAAAGCGGCCAGATAGGAGCCGAGGGGGCGCCGCATCACCGAGTACCTAATGCGCCATTCACACGGGTTCTCGGCCCCTCACCGCTCCCTGTGGCTCCGAGTCCACAGCATGTACTGGCCTAGCAAAGGTAACATACAGTACTGAGCAGGGTACAGGCGGGGCACTGTAGCGAGCCGGGGGGAGGCTCTGAATTCTGCTGGCTGTGCCCTCTTCACCGCCTCTGCTGGAACCAGCGCCTCCTATGTACTCTTTACCCTTCTCATTACACCGTCTCTCGTCTCTTCCCGGTACTCTCTCCCCGTGTCTTTACCCTCGGCCGTTACCCGCCCTCACTTCTCTTTCCGTACCCTTTAATCTTGGTCTCTTTCACTGCCGTCATCAGGTCTCTGGTCCATATCATCTTTCTTTACTGTCCGATCTTACCTGTCCTATGCAGGCGCGCAACGCCCATTGGGCTCAACGGGCTTCATCCCCCCTGTTGTGTGTGTCAGCCCGGGCTGAGACAGGTTCCCGGGCACACACAGACAGTTTTTGAGCTGCCAGCCGCACCCGAGTACTTCACAGGTCTTTAAAAGACCATTCACTTGTTAAGGAGGCTTTGTTGTTTTTTTCACCCCTTCGGCTGGAAGAATTAGCCCCCTCCCCGAAATTTTATCAGGCCCCCACCCCCGAAATTTGGCTCTAGTTGCGCCTCTGCCCAGAAGTGATATGGGGGAGAGCATGCCGGATGGGGATGACTACCCCAGGCTCCCCCCAGGGGTCCTGAAATTTGACCTGTGAAGGGAGAGTGCCAAATGCGGCGCTAAGAGTCCGCCCTCTTACTAGGGCGCCTTTCATGTGCAGAGAGCAGCCTGCATTCCTCTATGCATCAGATCAGGCAACCCTGAGCTGAAGCACTTTGTCTGATTTGTCAGTATTTTTCCGTTTATATTTATAAATACAGACGAAGAACAAAAAGTTTTCCGTCTGCATTTATAAGTAAAAATCCGTTTAAACGGAAAACCGGGAGCCTTACTCATACTCAACCTCCCACGCTGCATCCACATCACACCGCACCTCAAGAAGCTTCACTGTTTCCCCATTCACAAGTGCGGCCAATTCAACGTTCTTAGGTACACATACAAAGCCCTACACAACACAGAACCGGACTACCTGAACAGCTACATACACTTTCACTAGCCTGCCAGATACCTATGCTCTGCCTTTCTCTCAAACACTCCCTGCATCCGAAAAAGCAGAGCAAGAAGTCGCTCTTTCTCCTACATCACATCCAAAACATGGAACAACCTCAGTCAACACATCAGAGCTTCCAAATACACATCTTGAGTTCCGCAAGAAGCTGAATACCTTGATTTTTGTTTAAACACCAATGAACCATCTACACACCTGCCCTATCACCTGGATACCCGCACTGGTGATTAGTGTGCTATATAAATTGACATAACATAAACACACCCACGGTTGGGCTCAGTAGCTCCTGCTAGCCCTGTGCCCTTCTGAATGGGGTTCTCACAACCATTGTGGATATTTTCTTTTCATTCATAAAACACCCCCATTCCTCCCCATTAAACTAAATAGATATTTGGAAATTGGTTTCGATTGGCACTGTATTTTGGCCTTTCCATCAAAATCGACAGCAAAACTGACACTGTTTTGAATTCTGGGACAGTGGTCCTGGATTCTTTTAAGGAGTAGTGTCAAAATTCTTCTGTCTTGAGGTAATGTTTGTGTGCATTATTGCTTGCTTAGCTGTTCTTCTTTTGAAGGGATAGGTTGGTTTTACAGTGTGATGTAATTTATAGTCTAAAAATGTAATTTTGTTTAGCTCTTAAAGAAAGAAAATGTTTCCTCTACAAGTGTTTTATTTATGATATAATTTTCAAAACCTTTTTTATCAATGAAAATATATTCAGGTTCACATTTATCAGCGGCGATGTTGTAATATTATAACCTCAAAGATAATACATACGGTGGAGAATGAAAAATTTCCTAGCTTTCGTAACGGAAAGTTTCAATTCTATTAAGGACACTGAGGCGAGGATTAGGCATTTCTTTCTTCTTTTATTTTGACCAGCAGCCATTTTAATAAAGCATTAACAACACGAGGACTTCATATCCCATGAATCCTCAGTAAAAAACATCAAGTTCTAAACCAACAGTAACTGTCCAATCGGGAGGCCTCTGCCTCATTAACTGGATATTACCCTCGCTGGACTCCCTCTTTCTTCCTGCGACAAGGCCAACAGTGGACGTTCAACCCTCTTGCTTCGAGGACTCTGCACCTATGAACAGAAAAAGGAGCCATAAACACTGCTTGCGGAAAACGTCCACAACATAGCATCTGTATAGCATCTATAGCATCTCTACTTGATAACATAGCATCTCTACGTGAAACAGGCGAGAAACCAGGAAAATCATTACTTTCATACCGACGTAGAATCCATCAACCCGGGTGGGTCATGAGTTATCGTGTGGGAGGGCTAATCCTCACCTCCGTGTCCTTAATAGAATTGAAACTTTCCGTTACGAAAGCTAGGAAAGTTTTCATTCTATGTCAGGATACAGAGGCGAGGATTAGACTAGTTTAAAGCTTATCCACTACTAGGGCCCCAATGGAGGTGACTGGTTTAAAGTAAAACCTCTTGAAGGTTGAATCTGAGGACCAGTCGGCTGCATTGAGGATATCCTCCAATCGGGCTCCTAGCGCAAAAGCCTTAGAAGCCATTTCACCTCTCGTTGAGTGCGCTCCAAAAATCCTCGTATCAATGCCTGCTTCCAGCATCACCCATCGGACCCATCTCGCAATTGTTGGGGATGAGACTGCCCTAAAGGGTTTTCTCAATGCAATAAGCAATTGTCGCTCCCCATGAGGTCGCAAGTCTGCTGTCATGGTTTCGTAGGCTTTAAAACATCGAACAACACAGATTTTGGGTACCTCTGGAAATGCCAGACAGGAGATCACCCGAGACTGGCATTTGGTGTGCCGGGTAACAAAGAAGGGGACTCCCTCCGGCGTAAACGAACGTCTCGAAATATCTAGGGCTCTGACATCTGAAACTCGTCTACAGGATACCAGGTATAATAACATAGCCAGTTTAGAGGATAGCTGTCTCCTTGACAGATATTTATTGCTCGGCCATTCGGACAAAAGTTCAAAACCTTGTTAACGTCCCAGAGGACTGAGTATCTCGGCTCCGGGGGAAGCGATAAGCGAATGCCACGCAACAGTTTCCTAACCAATGGATGTTCTTCCACTGGGAGGTTTGCCACTGATGCATGCCCCGTTGAGATCACGGACCGAAAGGTATTGACCGTTCTGTACGCTAGACCCTCCGAGGCTAGAAAATTCAAGATGTGGACAATGTCCGCCCCCATGGGATCCAGACTCCGTTGGAGGCACCAACCCATCCAACGTGACCAAGCCGATCGGTACCGCTTAACTGTACTGTCCGCTCAGGCTCGAGTGAGGAGGTCAGCGGCGTTTCTCGAAAGGCCCGGGATTTGCCATCGAGACTGGTAATCCTAAATGCCATGAGCGGGAGAGAATCGTTCACTACTAGAGGGTGAGGATTGCCGGCCGGATCGCTCAGGAGAAGAGGCGACGGGTGTAGACTGATTGGAGAAGCCCAAGAAAGATCCATCAGAACTGGAAACCAAACTTGCGATCTCCAAACCGGGGTAATCACCACCAAGTCCGCCTCCTGTCGCCGTATCTGCGTCGTCAGCCTCATTATCATTGCTAAGGGGGGGAACGCATAGCCGGGCTCCACAGCCCAATTCTGCAGGAAGGCATCCGTGGCCGCTGCTCCCGGATCTGGTCTCCAGCTGAAGTACCGGGTAAGTTGGTGATCGAGGCGAGAAGCAAACAGGTCGGTTGTGAAAGGGCCCTGGAGAGCCTGGAACATCGGGGGAAACAATTTCCAAAGGCTTGAATCGCGCAGGTGGCGCAAATGCCAATCTGGTAGGCTACTCCCGGAAGGTGCTCCGCTGTCATGATACCTGGTGCTCAGTATTCCCAGAAGTCCTTGGCTAAATCCACCAAGGCTTTGGAATGAGTTCCACCCAGGTGGTTGATATAGCAGACGGCCGCCACGTAGTCCATTTTCAGAAGGACGCAGGACTGGGCCTGATCTTTGGTCCAACATCGAACCGCGAAGGCTCCTGCCATCAACTCCAGACAGTTGATATGCAGAGATCATTCCTCTGCGGACGGACCAGCTGCCGCCTGTGGGGAACTCTCCACAACAGGCACCCCAGCCGGAACTGCTGGCGTCCGATTCGATTACCAGGTCTGGTTGGGAACCAAATATGGCTCGTCCGTTCCAGGCCTCCATGTGTGAAAGCCACCACTGCAGCTCCTCCCTTGCTTCCTTGGAGAGGGGAACCCGCTGGGCATACGATAGACCCCGGCGCAAGTGAGACGCTTTGAGCCTCTGAAGGGCCAGAAAATGCAGGGGGCCCGGGAAGATAGCTTGGATCGAAGCCGACAAGAGGCCGACCACTCTGGTGATGCTGCGAAGCGAGGTTTAGGATTCCTGTAAAATTTGCCGCACCTCGTGACAGATCTTCGCCATCTTCCTGGAAGGAAGACTCAGAGTGGACCCCACTGAGTCCATCACAAACCCTAGGAAGGTGATCGACTGCACCGGAAGGAGACTGGACTTCGCTTGGTTGATTACGAACCCCAGACATTGGAGAAGTTCCACTGCTGACCGCAGCTGTTGCGACAACAATCGGGGGCACTGGTTCATGAACAGCATGTCGTCGAGATATACAATCATCCGCATGCCCTGAGACCGCAATCTCTCCACTACCGGGTGCAGGACCTTGGTGAAGCACCAAGGTGCTGACGACAGTCCAAATGGAAGAGAGGTGAATTCGAAAGTCTGACCTTGCCACTGAAATTGGAGAAACTGGCGATGCGGCGGAAAAATGGGGACCGTAAGGTACGCGTCCTTGAGGTCGAGACAGACCATCCAATCGTTGGGACGCAGAAGGTCGCGGAGAAGATGGATGCCCTCCATCTTGAAGTGGCGGTAGACCAACCACTCGTTGAATTCCCAGAGATTTATCACCGGGCGCTGACCCCCATCCTGTTTCTGTACCAGGAGCAAGTTGCTTAAAAAACCCCTGGGGTGCGGGGTGGCTCGCTTCTCCAAAAGTTCTAGAACCTCTTGATCGATCAGGTCGGATTCTCTGTCTGAAAAATGAAGCAGTGGCGGAGGGGAGGGAGGACTGGACGGGGGAACTGTAGAACTCCACGTGAAACCCCTGTATCGTTTGTAGCACCCATGCATCGGCCGTAAGGGCCCTCCAGTTGTCCAGGAATTGTGCCAGCCTGCCCCCCAAGCAATGGCATGAGATAAGCCCCGAACTTACCGTGGGATACGGAGTTCGCTCCTCCTCGAGGACCGTTGCGTTGTCCCTTGTGTCGGCCATCGACCTCTGGTGGGGTAGAATCCTCCAAAACGTGACAAATCCTGCCACTGTCCCCTCTGCGATTGCTGGCCTCTGCTCGAGGCGGGTTGAAAGGAGCGCCGGCCGAGCACCCCCTACCACGGCCAGCCCCGCTGAAAACCTGTGCATTAAAAATACGTTTCACTGTAGATTGGGCCTTATCCAGTGAGTTGAATGTGGATACCAATTTGCTAAGTTCTTTTACGAATGGGTCGCCGAAGAGACCCCCTTGAGCCACTTGACCTGCCTCAGATGTGGCTAGCTCTCCTAGTTTGGGATCCAGATTGATTTGCAGTGATCTGCGCCTTTCAATAAAAATGGCGCAGTTGGCGTTGCCAAGGAATATAATTGCTCTCTGTGCCCTACTGGAGAGGACATCCGGGGGAATGAGAGTGCCGGACGCCTTGGCTTCCTCCGCCACATCGAAGATCTATACTAAAGGGCCTGTGATATCTAGGAGCTTATCTTGGCAGGCTCCCCAAGATTGGTCAATTCCCTTCTTCGGGTCCTTCATATACTTAGTCAGGAAGGTCGCCATCCAAGCATCGATTTCCGGGGTGACCGCTACCTTACCCTCTAGTGAAGGACAGGGGCACTCCGCCCTAAAGCGGGAACGGACTTCCTGGTCTAGCGGCTTCCACAACCTACCAGCCACATACTTTGCCACTTTCTCACAGGGGACCCACTCCGAGGATCAAGAAGTTCTTCGGGGTCTAGGAGATCTGATTGGGGATCCCGAGATGGATCTGCCGCTTGGCGGTTCTCCTGGAACGGAGAGTTGGAGGGGCACCAGGATCGGTCGTGATCTGAATCGCCATCAGAACCCGCCGGGGAATCATCAAAGGACTGGGGGGGGTCACCGAACCCCGATCCTCCGGTGGCGGAAGGTCTTGGGGGGGCTTCCGCCGGTGAGGCAGGGGGCTTGGCTCCCAAGAACGCCTGTTTTAGCCTGTCGAAGGCGTCTAGGTCCACGCCCTCTTCGTGGAGGCGTTTGCGGGGGTTAGCCACGGGGGGCGGTGGCCTGCTCTGGAGGTTTGGGGTTTGAGGGCCCGAGAGTTCTTCCCTCGGCATGAGGGGCTGCAAGCATCTCTGTGCCAAATCCATTTGGCGCTTCTCCAGAGGGGCTACTGCTTCTGACACCGCTTTGACGATGGAGGCGTCCACTGCATCACAGAAATCATCTGTGACGGGGAAGTACTGCATGTCTTCCTCCTCCTCATAGTAATCATCAAAACTCTCCATGGGGTAAGTATCTCAAGGGGTTCGAGACACAGAGGAAGGTATCAGGTATGATGTTATAGGTGGCCACCCACCAGGTAAGAGGGATTTCTATGGCTTGGATTTGGCCAAAGGTTCAGGGGCCCCTTAGGGGGAAAGGCAAGAGCTTTGGGGTATGTACGGGGGCAAGCAAAGCTCTAGCTAAACCCCTTTGTAGGCCTTACAAACGGCAGTCCCCAGCTCCCTGCACCAACAGGGTTAATATGGCCTAAGCGACCCACACAGACTAGCGCCCTTCATTTTAATGGGCTTCAGGTAATTATGCAGCCTGGGTACGTCTGCTCAATCGGCAGGCACAAATCGCCTGCAGTGCTTAGCCCGCTGGGTGTAAATATACCAGGCTGGCTGGGGGAGAAACTGACTCCCTATGAGATGCGAACGGAGGCGCTCGGCGCTGTCTGAAACTGACGCGTTCTCCGTCCCGCGTTCGAGTGCGATCAGAACGTTATAGAAAGGATGAAGGCGGCGCGCCCGCTGGCGGCCGGCGGACCACAACGCACTCCGTCCCGGGCTTGACAGGCAATATCCTGACAAAGATAAACGGCTGCGTAGGAGCGACGAAGCACTCCCGCGGCCCCAGACACGAAGCGGAAGCTTCGCGTGCTGAAAAGAAACAAGTTAGAATCAACAAACCAAACACTCCCTGACTAGAGAAAAAACCTCTGAGAGAGCTGTAAAGGCACTTAACTGACAGTGGCTGCTAGCAGCGAAGAAAGAGGGAGTCCAGCCAGGGTCATATCCAGTTAATGAGGCAGGGGCCTCCCGATTGGACAGTTACTGTTGGTTTAGAACTTGATGTTTTTTACTGATGATTCATGGGATATGAAGTCCTCGTGTTGTTAAAGCTTTATCAAATGGCTCCTGGTCAAAATAAAAGAAGAAAGAAATGCCTCTGTGTCCTGACATAGAACTGTGTTTGCAAATAACTGTGTTTTCCTTACTATGCATTTGATAACGAAGAACCTAGTGTTAGTTTGGAACTTAAACTTCCAAGCCCTTTAATGTGTCAATCCTGCTGAGATTAATATATCAAAGCACCTATGAACAGGAATTAGATCTGAAGTATCAGTCTCCTCAGGCAAGCCTCGAAACCGAAAGTACACCTCTCACTCTGCCAAGAGGAGAAATCTTGAATGCCATTATTTTAATTGTGTTTATATAGTGCATACTACCCCTGGCGAGGTGTCGAAGTGCTTTTGGGCAAGTAGCACGCTACTCCGGAACCCAAAAAGGATTAGCGGTGGATTAGTATAGAAAAATGTGTTAATTTGAACGGTGGACATGCAAGTCTGTTAGTTGGATTGAATAGGATATTGGAGGGAGAGTCTAGAAAGTGTTATTTGGGAGATTATAGTAGTAAGATGAGGCTTGGGATGAGCACACAGAAATCGGTGTAAACTGTTCTCATTTTCTGCATCCACAGAGACAATGGGGATAATTGTAACAGCTGGAGACCCAACAGTGGACCACCAAAAGACGGAGGAAGAGACGCCAGTAACATCTATTAAAAAGAAGCATTTTAAGAAATATATTGGAGCACATCTCTCTATCCAAGGTATCCTAGGTATACTACATCATGGGAAATTGCCAACCTGTGTCACTCTAGGACCAGTATTTTACTTACCATCCCCAGATACTGTGGTATTCCAACAGCACTCTTAGCCCGGCCAGTTGTATGTTAATATTTGGACCTCCCAAATTCTGGATTGCAATTTAGATTGCCATTATTTCAGCCTTATCAGATCATTTACTTTGTTTTTTTAAAGTTTTTTTCCTTAATGTTTTAATTTTCATGATTTTAAATGTATTTATATTAAAGAATGGCAGTAGTCACTCTCTGGTTATAGCTAGGATTCCCAGATATAGGAATTTCTCAGACTTTTGCTCGCTAATACTTTTGCCCCCATTTGACGAATCTCCACGAAACTTTCCAGACCTATTACTTTTTCAACATTGGCGGAGGCTGAAAAGTTTTGCAGTGATTGGTTAAGGGGATGCAAACTGTCATGAACTGGAAATAGGCATGCTGGAAGCTAAGAATCCTGACGTCATAGAAGGGGCTTAAAATACCTGGATGTTCTCGGGACTATAGAAGATCCGCATAGAGAATGTGGATCTTGTGGGGTTTATAGACTAAACTGACAAGTTTTAAGGGCGGGGCTATACTGGAAGAGATGTGATGGATGTAAAGGGTCTTTCCAAGGAAATGACACGTTTGAAAAGGCCTTTTATGAGGTCAACGCTTGGAATTTTGACTTAAATTGTTACAAAGACACAATGTTTGCGGTTTTTGAGCTTTTCTTTTGGAAGTCATTGCTTCATGCGTGTTAGTCCCTTATCTTGTCAAATGAAAGTCCAGGATCGGAAAAGTTAAGGTGCTGTTAACACAGAGTCACTCTCTATCCTGCAGGTATGGATGGCTTGTGCAGTCTATTATCGGAAATGTGGCTTCTTAACTCCTCCCACCTATCACCAAGTGTACAAAGTCTCTTGTAACTGTGTTCTCTCTCCTCTTTCACACTTCTGTTCCATGATTATCTCTATCCATGCCTGCTTGTCATTCTCTGTCTCTAGGCCTCTTGAATTGTTAGTCTTCTTGGCCGCCCGCCTCCTCTCCTGCCCCCTCTGCCAAGAGCTCTCACCCAAACAATGTCTGTCATTTACCTGCAAAATTATAATAACTCAGTAAACTATTATTTTTAAAGTTCCTTACAATAAAGTTACCGTTGCATCATTCAGGGGCATTGGACGATGTTTGATTAAATGTGCATCATCATCTCATCCTGCATTCCTCATCCCATTCCTTACTTTTGCCGTATTAAGGCCATGTCTCCCTCTAGCTTCCCTCCACAAGTGTCATTTTTCCCCTTCTTCAACAAAACCTAGTACTGTACGAGAACCCCCCCTTAATTGGCACATTGGCATGGTGGCTTCAGATTAAAAGACTCCCGCACATCACACTGCATGGCATAGTATGAAGGTGTCATGCTCCTCGTTCTGGAGGGCACGGCCTGGGTTTGGGGCAAACAGTGAATGTCACAGTAGTACCTGCCTTAATGAAAATGTAAACTGTCCAGTCATTTCAATGCATGACCCACAACATATGCTCCTTCAAATTTACACTAGTGCCAAGGTTGCGTATGTGTTTTGGGAATTTGTGTAATCCTGATTTATTTGTTGACATGACGCATTGAGTTCAGCAGGATTCCTCCTTCCTGTGTAACAAACAAACACTCTCAGACACCTTAAACATGCCTATTTCAAAATGGAATAGTCTGCTAAAGCACATTCCATTGATTTAAGGCTGAAAAGGAAGGATTAAGAGTAAAACAAAGTGCCGCAATAATGCAGCAGAATTTCAATTTTTGTGCTGCAAAAATTCAATTTTTGTGTCGCAAAATTTGCTAATATATGCCGCAATATCCTGGGGAGTCCGCATTTAGGTAAGTATTAAGTTTTGTAATTTTTCTCTACCTATTACCACTTATTTAAAATGGTAATAGGTAGGGAAAATTATTTATATGTTTCTATATATATTTTTTTAAAATGTATGGAGTACCACAGCACTTCCTAGGAAGTACCGTAGAACTTAAAAAAAAAAAAAAAGTTAAAATATTATAAATACACTGTACTACACTATAATTAACTAATTTAGTATACTACAGTGTTTTTTAATTATTTTTTAACATAATTAATTCTTTACTGAAATGTCTATGGAGCATCGCACCCGCAAACTACAGAACGCCTCCGCCAGACTAGTCCTCAACCTACCGCGCCACTGCCACATCAGCCATCTCCTACGGACACTACACAGGCTCCCTGTCGAGAAGAGAATCACCTTCAAGCTTCTCACCCACGCCCACAAAGCCCTCCACAACACCGGACCTGCCTACATAAACCACCGCCTCTCGCTCCACGCACCCCAAAGATCCCTCCGCTGAGTCCAGCTCTCCCTTGCGACGGTGCCGCGCATCAAGAAGACGAGAACAGGAGGTCACTCTTTCTCCTTCCTCGCGGCCAAGGCGTGGAATACCCTCCCTCTCCATCTCCGGCAGACACCAACACTCTCCAAGTTCTTGAAGGATCTCAAGACCTGGCTCTTCAACGAATAACCGTGAACATCCAGGAGCTGCGTGCCCCCCTCCCCCTACCCCCCTCAGCGCCTTGGGACCCTTTCAGGTGAGTATTTGCGCTTAACCAACCCCTGATTGATTGATCGCAGTATCTATAAATTACTGCGCTACTTTAAAAAAAATTAAGAAATTGCGCGGTTCTCTGTAGAGTGCTGTAAAATATATAGAACATTATAAATACATTTCTCTACCTATTGCCACTTTAATAAAGTGGCAATAGGTAAGGAACAACAATAAAACCTACGACTCGCCTAGATCGAAACCCTAACCCAGAACGCAGCGAAAGGGTGCTGAAAACTACATGGCTGCCTTTTACGTTTTGTAAAGACAGCCATTAGCCAATCAGATACTGCCTTCTCATTGCCATGTACAGCTGTATACCGCAGCACAAGATATAACTAATTATTTTAACACTTATAATTTTTACACACTTACATTGTTTACACCTATAACCAGAAATTTACTTTTTTTTTCAAATATCTTTTTATTAATATTTTCTGTTACACCACATGCATATATAATTAGGCATCTTGATACAATGTCAGGCCATTAGTAGGCATATTGTTTTACAGATGTTAGAGAGTCTCATTCGAGTTGCCTGAGATGTTACATTCTAATAGATCACATTATTATTATAATTGTATCATCGGGGCCCAATTGTCACCAAGTGTCGTAAGGGAGTTTATTTAGTATGATATCCTTAACAGAAATTAACATTTTCACCTAATTTGTTTTAATTTTTTTATAAATGTCTTTATTTGCATTTTTTAATCTGCAGTTAATACAGTGTGTATATAACAGTCACGTGGTATATGTTTTAAAGAAATACAATTGGACTCAAACATGTAGGCTCGGAACATTTTCACCTCATAATATATATTCCTGCCACAGTACATCTATATCCTTTCACCCACTTTCATGCTACTTCTGTTTCAAGTACGCCACTCCACTCTAAGCCACTCCACTATACGCAATTACACTCTACGCCACTCCGCTCACTCAACTATACCCCGCTCCACTCTACACTAATCCACTGCACACCCCTCCATTCTACCCCAATCCACTTTATGTATACCACTGTACGTAACGTCAATGTACAACACTACACTTTACACTATTCCGCTCTTTGCCTCGCCACTCTATGCCACTTCACTGTACATCACTCCACTACACTCTGACATTCTACTGTATGCTATTCTACTGTACACCACTCCACTCTATGCCACTCCAGTGTACCCCACTCCACGCTATTCCACTATATGAAACTTCCACTCCACTCTACCCTATCCCACTATTTGGCACTCAACGCTACTTCACTCCACTGTACGACACTACACTCGTTATTCCACTGTACACCACTCCATTGTATGCCACTACACTCTACACCACTCCATGCCACTATAGTCTACCCCACTAAACTCTGCCCCAATCCACTCTAGAGACCTCCAGTCTATGGTATTCCACTCTGCACCACTCCACTCTACACCACTCCACTGTATGCTACTCCACGCTACTTGTGCACGCTATTACACTGTACTCCACCACATGGACCTCACTCCAGTGTACGCCACTCCACTCTGCAAAACTCAAGTGTAAGCTGTTCCACGTTTTTCACTCACTTTACAATACTCCACTCTATGCTATTCCACTGTGTGGCACTACACTGTACCTCACTCAACTGTATGCCACTCCACACCCCTCCAATATACGCCACTCCACTCTACGCTATTCCACTGTATGCTACTCCACACTATTCCACTCTACCTTACTCCATTCTACTCTACGCTGTTCCACTGTTTGCCACTCTACCCTATTCCATTGTATGCCACTCCACTGTACGCAACTCCACTCAACGCCGCACCATGCTATTCCACTCTGCCACTCCACTCTATGCCACTCTACTCTATGCTACTCCATTCAACTGTACACAACTTCACTGTATGCCAATCCCTTCTATGCTGTTCGACTCTACCCCACTACATTGTACGCCAATCCACGCCAATCCACTGTATGCCACTCCACTCTACGCTATTCCACAGTATGCTACTACACAACACTCTACGCAGTTCCACTGTATGCCACTCCACTGTACACTACGCCACTCTACGCCACTCCACTGTATGCTATTCCACTCTAACCCCCTGCACTGTACGCCACTCCAGTCTAGGCCACTCCACTGTACGCTACTCCATTCAACGCTATTTTACTCTGTGCTACTGCACTGTATGCCACTCCACTGTATGCCACTCCATTCTACGCCACTCCATTCTACGCCACGTCACACTACGGCACCACACTATACGCAACCACACTTTACAATACAATACTCTATGACACACTGTTCGACACTGCACTCTAGTCCACTGTAGTGTAGTCTATGCCACTCGAGTCTACTCCGCTCTACGACCCTCTACTCCACTCTGACACTCTACGCCCCTCCACTCTACCAAACTCTGCTCCATTCTGTGCTACTCTACTGTACAACACTGTACTCCAATCTGTCACTGTACAACACTGTATTATCCACTATTGGAGTATCTTTCATAGATTCACATGCCTGAAGGCGGACTATTTGTGCATGGATGTGGCGCAGATGCGCCGGATCACAACCTCCGGTAGGAGCGATCTGTCTAATCTCATCCCACTCCCATCTGAGTGCTCACACCACTCGACTGGAGTGTTTTTTTTTTTTTTTTACTGTTTTTAGTTTCCTTATAGCACTTAATGCGGGGAGGTGCCTGGCTCCCTTTTAATATTTTGTTAGCTTTTCTTTCCTTGTAGCACCTAAGTGCTGGAGTTGCCTGGCTCTGTTTTGCTCTCTGCTTATGATCACCTTACCTGTTCCAGCTCACGAGTGTAGGGCGTGGTCGGTGCTCTTACGTCCTGCCCTACTCACACCGGATTGGTAGGGATTGGGTCACGCCCCTGGTGGCGGACTATTTGTGCATGGCCGCGGCACGGAATCGCGCAGCGGGCGCGATAAAGACAAGCCCTTCTGCGTCCGGCCGGGGCCAGGGGCCAGAACCTCTGCCAGTTTTACTACCCAACTTAGGCTAAGGTACTCATTGGACCTAATTAAAAGTCTAGCTCCTAAAACCGCCACAGTGTGTGCACAATCTTACGATGGACCCTCCTAAACTAAAATGTCCTCAGTGCGACTTTAGTCTCATACACATCGAGCCCCTCAGGCCTAAGGACTACAACGCTCAGTTCCTACTGATCAACTGCTGATCTATGATCAAACATAAGAATACAAGTTTAGAAATCATTATGGGAAAGCAACCTGATGCCCCGTTTCTGACTGAAACTTGGCTCACTGAATCCTCAGCACCAGATGCGATCCCGTTAGGCTACGGGATTGTAAGACAAGACCGCCCCATAAAAAGAGGTGGAGGGATAGCCATTATTCATAAGCTAGCTCTGAAATGTACCATTAAAGCTACTAATATCGAGAACTGTGAAGCCATCTCTCTCTTTCTAACAGAAAATGTTGCCCTAATGGGCTGTCTGATCTATCGCCCACCAGGCCCTGCAACACAATTCATTTCTAGTTTGGCTGAGAACATTCTCCAACCTGCTCTACACCATAAAAATTTGATAGTTTTAGGCAATCTTAATCTAAACTTTGACAATGAGTCCAATCCCGAAGCACTAACTTTATGCAGGCAGCTGGACACCATGAATCTAACTCAAAGAGTGGGTACCCCGACACACCAACTAGGCCACACCTTAGATCCCATATTCGCTAACTTTCACACGATTAAAGTTGCAACACCATTAATAGTTCCTTGGTCGGACCATTATGGGGTGCCTTTCTCTTGTGCCGTTCCTCAGGACTTCTAATAACATGCCCAATCAGATGACTAGGAGAAGAAAGTGGAACATGTCTATCCTGAAATATTTGCCACGTCTCTATTATGTACTGCCCCCCAGTTAAGGGAGGATGCCACTCTAGCCAACTCTCAAATTGAAAATTGGATATCGGAAGCCCTAGATGAAGTTGCACCATGAATAATGGAAAATAAAAATCCCAGGCGCAGAACATCAGTTTACCAAAGATCTTAGCTTAGCCAAAAAAGCATGCAAATGTTTGAAACGTATTTGGAGGAAAGAGTACTGCCCCATTAGCAGAGATAACTATAAAGCGGAACTTAAAGTTTCATGCGCTTATTTGGAAAACCAGATGCAACTTTTATACAGAAAAAATAGAAACTGGCAATAACCCATCTAAAGAACTTTTTTTCAATCCTGAAATCACTGTCCTCACTGGACCGAATTATAGCGCCCGCACCTTCATCTGTTAAGAACTACAATAAGATTGCACACTATTTTTTGTCCAAAGTAGCAACCATCTATGATACCTTTGCTCTAGAAGCACCCAGACACTTCAATCTTGACCTCCTCCTGGAAGAACCTGTTAGAGAGAGCGGTCTTAAGAAATGTATGGGTCCGAACTGGGAGGAGCTGAAGAACATAGCGTCAGGTATCGAGTCAGGCTCCCCTTCGGGCCCTGCTCCACCTAAGATGCAGGGGACGGAAATTATCCTCCCATATAGCTCACTACACTCTTTTCGTGCAGGCGAGGTTCCTCTGAAGTAGAAGCAGGCGATAGTTCTTCCACTTCAGAAAAAAACCTTCTGCTGACCACATGGCACTAGAAAACGTACGTCCTATTACCATGCTCCTCTATTTGCCTAAATAACGGAGGAAGTGGTGAATAAACAATTAATCACGTACATTACCGCAAATTACTTATACCATCCGACCCAGTCAGCCTTCATAGCCTCTTATTCTACGGAATCTGCTCTCCTTTTGGTCACTGAAACTCTGAGAAAGTGTGCGGATGCGGGACAAACAGCCGCACTAGTTCTACTGGACTTAAGCGCAGCCTTTGACACCGTATCGCACAACTTACTCCTTCAAAGGCTAAACCAATGCGGTGTTGGGGGTCTAGCATTGCGCTGGCTATGATCCTTTCTTCTTGAGCGAAGCTTTCAGGTCGCTCAGAATCTCTTTCTGTCAGAAAGCATGCCCCTTAGGCAAGGAGTTCCACAGGGCTCTATCTTGAGCCCCACCTTGTTTAATCTCTATATTGGTCCCCTTGCGGACATTGTGGAAAGACACAATGTGACAATTGTGTCTTATGCAGATGACACGCAGCTAATTGTCACCCTCTCTCAGGACACCGAGGCTACAGCCACCCGCTTCTCCTTATTTCTAGGGGAGCTAGCATCTTGGATGTCCAATCATTGCCTAAAACTTAATGGCAATAAAACTGAGGTACTGATAGTTGGGAAAGTTCCCTCGATTTGGACCTCAGGTTGGTGGCCTGAGTCCTTGAGGCAAACCCCCACCCCCAAAACGGAAACTATAAATTTGGGGGTATGGTTCAACTTGAAACTCTCTTTCGATAATCAAATTAGGAAAGTTGCTGGCAAGTGCTTTGGAATTCTTAAAGTCCTAAGGAAACTTATTGATCTTTTACCCATAGCAGCCAGGAAAACAATTGTTTATGCCTTGGTCACATCTCAATTAGACTATTGCAATATCCAGTATTTAGGAGTATCCAAAGGCAGTCTTACAAAACTTCACCGCATTCAGAATGCAGCTGTGTGTTTAGTTCTCAATCTCCCTAGAAGATCTTCTGATTCTAAGACTGTGACCTCCCTTCATTGGCTGCCTGTAGAGAAGAGAATTATCTACAAGGCCATGTGCTACTGCCACAAACTTTGGTGGAATAAGAGCCCTAGCTATCTCGGATTCTTGATCACTCCCTATACTCCGAGTCTCAATCTCAGATCAAGAGGAACCCACCTGGCCAAGGTTCCTAAAATTGAAAAAGCCAGAATGGGAGCTCGCTCATTCAGCTATCTTGCTGCAAAAAAGTGGAACACCCTGCCTATAATGCTGGGATCTGAATCCGTGGAACATACATTTTGTAAACAACTGAAAACCTGGCTATTTGCGTCCTAATCTCGGTTGCAGCTCTCTCTCTGATTCTGTACCAGTCTGAAACAACTGTGCTTCCTTTTCTCCTCTGAGGCTACAATGCTAGCGTGGGGACAACCCGTTGGTGTAACCAGGCGCTTTACAAATGGGATTTGATTTGAATCATTCTCCGTCGTCGAGATGGGAGCCCCACGGTAACATAACCAAGTTGTATTTAAATAATGCCATAGGCTATAATGGCCCTGAGCCATGTCATATATAGCCTATCTATGTCCTTTTTAAAAAAGGACCAAGTGTTGAAAGCAGCCAATCAGCTGCCAGCACCCTCTAGAACTCTCCTAGCAGAGGCAGTTTCCCTCAGATTTTCACCGCACGTCGTGTGCGAAGGGAGACTCCCTGAGTTCTACTCAGTTTTCTTCTTATAACTTCTGGAATTTTTTCCTGAAATGTTTTTCATTATGTTTGATAAGAAAGGACTCTTCCGTGCCTGCAAGACCTGTGGCAAGAAGAGGGTCCATGTTGATGATCCTCACAAGGACTGCATTTATTGCCTCCACCCAGCCCATGAGGTAAAGCAGTGCAAAATCTGTCGCTCTTTCTCTTCAAAAACACTAAGAGATAGAGAGGGAAGGCTGCTTTTATGGCTACAGTCCACTAAGCGCCGCAAATTGTCTGAAGAGGACAGTGATGATTCTTCCAGGCCTCACAAGAGAGCCAGATATCAGGAGAAAGACTCTGCAGAGGGCAGGAGACACCTCAAACCCTCCCCAGAGAGAAAGAGCTCAAAACAGGAGAAACATTCTAAAGTCTCCTCTGAGCTTTCATCTTGAGTATCCTCTACTTCAGTGAGGAAAGAAAAGAAGCACCATAGAGCCTCCTCATCAAATCCTTGGAAGTTCAGAACCGAAAAATCTTCATCGACGCCACCGTCGACGACAGTCACTAGATCATCGACGACAACAAGTTACACAGTTACGTCTTCGGCCCCGTCACCGGCAGGGACGACTACGACAACAGCGGCCATCTCCGGGCCCAATCTGTAGATGAGAGCATCAATGACACCATCATCGTCGACATCCACCCCATCTTTGCTGTCGGCGAAGGCTCCGTTGGCAGAGTCGACGAAGATACCGTCGACGACCATACTGTCGACATCCTGACTGTCATAGACGCTGACACCGTCGACGACAACTCCGCTGACAACAACCCCGTCGACGGCGACATTGCCGATGGCAACATGGACTGCAACAACACAGTCGACGACCGGCATCCCATCGTCGGTGGTCATGATTCCATCTACGCCACCGTTGACGATGATTAAGGTGCCGGAAAAAAAAATTCATCCAGAAATGTCGGCATACAGTAATATCTCCCCTTTGCCTCCTTCGCACCTTTTGGACTTACAGTAGTCGGATGAAAATGATGATGATGAGGATGGAGTATACGGAGTAGCGCATAGTCCATCAGAGTTACATGTACAGTGCCAGGAAAATGAGGACTATGACGATGAACAACAATACTATCAACCATATCTAGCACCACCATGTCATTACCAACATTATGGCTATCCTCACGAATCTCTCCCTAGAGAGATGGCACATCTTCCGCCATCCTTGATTCAAGACCTTCAGGCTATGCTGGCGAATACAAACAAAGATTTCCATCTCAAAATGTTCAACAAGAGCCATTGCAGGTTCAACCACAGTCCCTTGAAACACTGGTTTCACCAGTGACACCTACAGTACCACGCCCTCCTATGCAGGAGCCTCATCCAGACGACCCTACCGCCTCGGATGAGGCGAGAGAAGAAGGTGAAATTTCAGAGCCTACGCCTGCAGATCCTTGGGAAGATTACATCATTCCCACTCCCTCTCCTCGGTCACACCATCCAGCGGATTTCCCTCCAAAAGACGTAGGGGGTTTCCACAACTTAATGGAGAGGGCTTCTAATAGATTCCATCTCCCCATGACTGTAAAACATACAGACTGCTTCCGGTATGATTTTAAAGAGGAAGCTAGGAAATCGATTCGAACAATCCCAATCATAGACTACATCTGGCAAGAGGGAGTGAAGATAATTAAGACCCCGGCCACCATACAGCCAGTGCTCTCTTGCATAGACAAAAAGTACAGGGCCCCAGAAGATTTGCCTTCCTGCCCGATGGGCCACCCTAAGTTCGATTTTGTTATTTCTCAGGCGGCACAAAGGAGATCAAAGATCCCGGCCACCCCGATCTCAACCCCTCTTGATAAAGAAGGGCATAAGCTAGACATCTTGGGGAAGCGTTTCTCCCCCATGGCTGCAACTACCATCAAGGCGGCAAATGCTTTGGCTATCATCGGCCGTTATGATAGACAGATGTGGTCGGACATGGCCTCCTTGCTAGACCTCATCCCTGAAGACAGGAGGCAGGAAGCCAGAAAAATCCTCTTAGAGGGAGAGCGGGCAGCCTCAGAGACAATCATCTGTGCTATGGACATAGCCAATATGGGGTTTCGGCAATTGGCAAGTGCGGCAGTCTTGAGGCAACAACGGTGGTTGAAAGCCACCACTTTTAGACCAGAGGTCCAAAGGTCCTGGGTATGGTGTTTGATGGGGACGCTTTGATTGGTAAACATATAGATGAGGCGCTTCTATCCATCAAAACTGATACGGATACGGCAAAATCCTTAGGCTCCCTCCAGTACAGGAAAACACAGTTCAGGGGAGCAAAAGGACGAGGTTTTGCCACCTACAGAGGAAACTACCAAAGGGCACAACAATATCAGCCCTATCAGCTACAATACAGGCAAGCCTATCAACCTGCTACCTACCGTCAATCCTCCACGGCTGGTTTCTCTCGTCAAGGGGGCTGAAAGAGAGCATTGACCCAAGGCAGAGATAACGGGAGAAAGCAATGATCTGAGCAGGGTACCAGCTCCCCATTCCCTTTCCCCTCCCGTGGGTGCAAAGATCTCCGGTTTCTTCCAGCAGTGTGAGAGCATAACAACAGACCGTTGGGTGCTGGATCTGATTGCCTTCAGTCATACTCTGGAGTTCGTAGAGAGACCTCCAACTACTCCACCCAGGGGAGTCCCTCCCCCACGTCTTCACTTAATGCACAAAGAGGCAAAAATAATGCTCTCAAAAGGAGCTATCGAGGAAGTTCCAACTTAGCAAAGGGGTCAGGGTTTCTATTCCCGTTTTTTCTTGATTATGAAGAAGTCCGGGGAATGGAGACCGATTTTGGATCTCAGAAAGTTAAACAAGTACCTGAGAAAGCAAACATTCAGGATGGTAACTGGAGATCTTATGCCATCTCAACAAAGGAGACTTCATGACCTCCCTTGATTTGGAAGACGCATACTTCCACATCCCCATTCATCGGAAGCATTGAAAATTGCTCAGGTTCACGGTAGCTGGTACCCACTACCGATTCAAGGTTCTCCCTTTCGGCATCAAATCGGTGCCAGTATATTTACAAAGTGCCTTGCACCGGTTGCCACAGTCCTTCGTTCTCAAGGTCACCAAGTATTCCTCTACTTGGGTGACTGGCTACTGAAGGCACCAACAGCAAAGCAAGCAACCAGAACCACGAACACTTGTCTTCAACTGTTGAGCAAACTGGGGCTGACAGTGAACATCACAAAGTCTTCATTTATTCCCAATCAAATAGTACCATTTCTGGGAGCCAGATTGGACACGGTCCAATGCAAAGCATTCTTGACGGAAGAACGTCAAATCCGTCTACGACAATTGGCTGTGGCCATCTCAAAAAGGAAGCCCTTTTCAGTAAGGAAATACAAATTGCTCCTAGGAATGTGCTCATCAGCGATAGACCTGGTGCCCTTGGCCAGACTCAGAATGAGACCTCTCCAGGAGAAACTGCAAAAGCAATGGCTTCAAACGTTGGGATCTTTCGAAGACATCACTCGGATTACCCCGGCCATGAAGACCGCAATGCAATGGTGGTACCACACCCCAAACCTTTCGAAAGGACTCACTTTCCTGCAAAACATACCAGACTTCATCCTGACAATGGATGCCTCTATGGACGGCTGGGGAGGTCACTTCAAATTCAAGGCAAATGGTCTAATTCTCAAAAACAAACTCATATCAACAGCCTGGAGTTGAAGGCTATATTCCTTTCTTTACAGGCCTTCCTACCGAGAATAGCAGGCGCTTCCGTACTGGTTCGTACAGACAACAGAACCAGTATGTTCTACATAGACAAACAAGGAGGGACCAAATCTCTCACGCTCTCTCTGGAAGCGCAAGAACTGTGGAGCTGGGCAACAGAGCACGGGAATTCTCTCAGGGCAGAGCATGTTCCAGGTTTATACAACACGCTAGCAGATGCTCTCAGCAGAGCTACAGACAATTGCCATGAATGGGAACTCCACCAATTCTAGCTCGACTGAGTAGTTGCTCTACGGGGAAAACCAGCGCTGGACCTATTTGCCACAGATATCTATGCCAGCAGGTTCCCCCTCCCGGGGTCTCAGGGCAATGCTCTTTTGATGCGTTGGTCAGGGATATATGTCTACACCTTTCCCCCATCCCACTGATTACCAGAGTACTGACCAAAATGAAGCTGGAGAGATGTCGCCTAATTCTCGTTGCGCCCAGGTGGCTCAGGTAACACTGGTTCCCGGAACTTCTTCATCTTTCAGAGACCAGACCCATACGTCTGCAGCTACTTCTTCCTCTCCTGACCAGGGACAACGGTCAAGTGCGCCATCCGATCCGGAGTCTCTGCACTTGCATGCTTGGCTCCTGAATTCTTGGAACTTAGAGACATGAGCATTTTGTAGGAGTGTAGAGACCTCCTCTCTAAATCTAGAGCGAAAAGCACCAACAAGACGTACAAACTGAAATGGAGAAAGGTTCTGTTTTTGGTACCAAAGAAATGGCCTACATCCATTTCAAGTATCCCTGCAACAGATTTGACCATATCTCCTCTCTCTGGCTAAATCTGGTTTGGCTTTCGCCTCAGTTAAGGTGCATCTGGCTTCCATCTCACACTATAGAAGAGCTTCAAGCGCCACTTCTCATATGCCTCAAGCCTGATCAAACAATTTATGAAGGGGCTGTTCCGTACCTTTCCTCCAGTGCGAGCACCTCCACCGGAATGAAACCTCAACGTGGTCCTTGCGCAACTCATGAAAAGATGATTCAAACCCATTCATAAAGCTGAGTTGAATTTCCTAACATGGAAAGTCGCTCTTCTGCTGGTTCTCACCTCAGCCAGAGGGTAAGCAAGATCCAAGCGTTCACCATTATCAAACATTTTTTAATATTTAAAGAAGACGCTGTGATTCTAAGGACTAATACTACATTCATTCCTAAGGCGCCACCTCGATGAGCCGGTGATACTCCGATCCTTTTTTCCGCAACCATCAATGCCTGTAGAGCAAACATTGTATACACTGGATGTCAAGCGTTGCCTTAAGTTCTACCTTCAGAGAATGAAGGACATTCAACGAACTGATCAGTTATTAGTTGCCTATGGCCAAGGCAGAGATGGGACTGCAGTAACAAAAGCCACTATCGCAAGATGGATATCGGCTGCGATACAATTCTGCCATGTCAAAGCTAACAAACCTTTGGAAAGGGCAGCGAAGGCTCACTCCACCAGAGCTTCGAGGGAGTGACTCTGGAAAAGATCTGTCGTGCTGCAACCTGGAGGACCATTCATACTTTCACGCAGCACTACTACCTGGAGTCCGCACAGGATGCAGATGCAGCGGTTAGCCAGGCGGTGCTTCGCCATCTCTTCCATTAAGGTAAGCCTCTTTCTAACCATTGGAAAGAGTCTTTTGTTCTTAAGGTGGTTTCAAATACTGGCACGTATTGGAAGATATAAAACATAACTAGGTAAGGTGTATTGTAAGTTACACTGTTGTTTTTCCTTGCCTCTCGCTAATGCTTTGTATATGAAAATGCTAATATATATATGTGGTAATTTACCTTTCTTTTAGGAGTATATTCCGTACATTAATAATTACAACAGTACGCACAGGTATAGCCTTCAAGTGCCTTTCATGTTACCTCGAATTTGTGGGGTTCACTATGTGTTAGAAGTCACCCACCATCCACAACAGACAAGATAAAATTGGATGTGACTGCTTGCTACTCTGATTCAGGCATGTGAATCTATGAAAGATACCCCAATACTGGATAAGAAAATAAGTTACTTACCTGTAACTACTGTGATCCAGTATTGGTATCTTTCATAGATTCACATGCACCCACCCTCCTCCCCGTAGAGGCTGTTTCCTTGTTATTCAATAAGATATTCACTTCTCACTATTGCTGTGAAAATTGAGGGAAACTGCCTCTGCTTGGAGAGTTCTAGAGGGTGCTGGCAGCTGATTGGCTGCTTTCAACATTTGGTCCTTTTTTAAAAAGGACATAGATAGGCTATGTATGACATGGCTCAGGGCCATTATAGTCTATGGCATTATTTAAATACTGCTTGATTATGTTACCGCGGGACTCCCATCTCGACGACGGGGAATGATTTTGGCATGTGAATCTATGAAAGATACCAATACTGGATAATCGTAGTTACAGGTAAGTAACTTATTTTCTTCCTCTCTATGACACTCTATGACACTCTACTCTATGCAACTCCCTTTATGGAACCCCCACCATAAGTTACTCTACTCTACTCTATAACACATTACTCTACTCCATTCAAACTGCACTGTATGGGTGAGGTGTGGCGCAGCGGCCAGAGTGGCTGACTCTGGAGCGCGGGGCTCACGCTTCGATCCCCAGTGCCGGCGGCAGCTCAGCATCATGTGACCCTGGGCAATAGCTCACTTAATCTCCCTGACGGCCCCCCAGCACCCGGATACCCTTAGTAGTGATAAGTTCGTGCTTTACAAATATGGAATTAACCTCTGGACTCTACAAAACTCTATGCCACTCCACTGTATCACACTCTAAAACACTCTACTGTATTCTAACTCACTCCAGTCTACAACACTGTACTCCACTCTGCGCCACTCCACACTACTCCACTCTGACGGTTTTCCTCACTCTGACACGGCATACCACTCCACCGTAAGACACACCACCCCACTCTATGACACTTTACTTCAGCCTATGCTACGCCACTCCACTGTACTCTACTCCATATCACTATACTGTATGACACGCCACTCCACTTTATGATACTTTATTCCACTCGATGCTACGCTGCTCCACTCGACTACACTGTATGACATTTTACCCCACTCTACGCTACTGTACGACACTCTACTCTATGCCGCTTCACTCTACAAAACTGTACTCTATACAGGTCCACTCTACTAAACTGTATGCCACTTTACTACACTCTATGCCTCTACACTCCACTGTACAACATTCTACTCCACTCTATGCCACTCTACTGAACTCTGTGCCACTGTACAACACTCTACGACACACTATGGAACTCCCTCTACACCACTCCACCCCACTTTACTCCACTCTACTTTGACATGCTAGTCCACTGTACTCCACTCTAAGCCACTCCACGCCACTCTATACCACTAAACTCTACAACACTCTATACCACTCCACTCTACGACACTATACTGTACGCCACTCCACTATACAACACTCTACTCCTTTCTGTGCCACTCTCCTGTACCCCACTCTGACACACCACTACACTCTTCTCTTTCACAGTAGACCACTCAACTCAACGCTACTCCAATGTACGCATTTCAGTCTACCGAACTCCACTACACTCGATACTCTACGACCCTCCACTCTACCATACAATACTTCACTCACTAGCACTCCACTGTACAACAGTGTACTGTAGTCTATCCGAGTGTACACCACTCTAGTTTAGTCTGTGCCACTGTACGACACTACTCCACTGCACAACTCAGTCTATACCACTCCACCCTATTTTACTGCACTCTACTCTGACACACGACTCCACTCTACTGTACTCCAGTACTCCACTCTACACCACTTCACTCTACTCTATGCCTCTCAACTGTATGACACTCGACTCTACCATACTGTACTGCACTCTACTCCATTGTAGAACACTCATGTAGTACTCCATTGTAATCAAGTCTACAACACTTTCCAACACTCTGCAACATACCAGTCCACTCCACTCCACTGCACAACACAGCACTTCACTCTCAGACTTTACTCTATTGTATGATAAGCCAAGCCACTCCATGCCACTCTACAACATAACACTCCACTCTATTACACTTTCCTCCACTCTATCCTACGCGACTCCACTCAACTCCACTCCAAGATATCCCCGTCCAAGATGGCACTACTGTTGTGCAACACTTTTGTCCTTCCTCTAAATTCATGTCAAAATATATATTTTTAACTTATTTCTTTTGTTGTGTGATCGAGGCCCTTTTGAGGCCAAAACGAGAGCCATTTATACGGGTCCACAAGTATGGGGTAGTTCTTAGGACCAACCCTAAATTTCTTCCTACAATAATATCACCGTTTCCTCTCAACCAAACTACTGGACTACCAGGAGTTTTCAACAGCCTGATTCTATAGCTGAAAGGGCATTACACACTTAGATGTTAAAAGGTCCTTATGTACTACTTAGATCGGACCAAACCATTCCACAAATCAGACAAACTATTTGCTAAATCTCAGAAGGAGCCTACCATTTCCAAAGCAGGCATAGCCAGATGGATTGTGAAACGTATTCAAACCTGTTACCTCAAAGCCAAATGGGTACTTCATGCTCCCCCTAGGGCACATTCTACTGACAAAAAAGGAGCTACTATTGCCATCCTTACCTTGGCTTGCCTTTTTAAGGCAACATGGTCGACCCTGCACACATTTATTAAGCATTACTGTGTGGGCATATTGGCATACCAACAAGCCTTAGTTGGTCAAGCAGTACTAAGAACATTATTTCACACATCTGTAACATCCACGTGCTAGCCACCACTACTGGGAAGATACTGCTATTCAGTCTATGCTAAGCATCTATATGTATAGCCACACATGCTACGTTTGAAAATGCTACTTACCCTGTAAGCATCTGTTCGTAGCGTGTAGTGCTGTAGATTCACATTCCCAAATATGCATGACTCTTGGATGGTAAGGGCTTACAGTTCACAAATGAGCCTGACTGAGGCACTGGTAACTAGAAAGGCTACTTTCTGTGAAAGGAATTGGAGAGGCAATGAGTGCAAGGGTTCAAATAGTAACCCCATGAGTCAGGTAAGAACTATATTAAGGTTCCAGACTGGGGCAGGAGGGTCTCATGGGGAATTACTCTGTTGTTCCTCCATGAGAGCCTTGACCACTGGTATTTTGAGCAAAGACATATGCTGCCTGTTTGGCATTTAAGCTGTGACTGCAGTTAAATGAAGGTCGATGGATGTGTAGGCTAATTCCACCTTTTGTATGTGAGGAAGGTTGATCAAATTTATTGGCAGTGCAGTACTGAAAAATCTTTTCCATTTTGCTGCATAACAGGTGCAAGTGGTAGGGCACCAAGACTCCTTAAGGATGGACATGCATTTGGGTCAATGTACCCAAACTCTGTGACCTCAGGTGCCAAAGCTCAAGATCGTGCTGGGTTAGGGAGTCTGATCTGTCCGTATCTCTGCGTGAGGTCTGATCTGAGAGGAAGCGTCTCATGGGTGCTGATTGAAAATTCCACTAGGGTGGAGAACCAGGTCTGCCTGACTCAGGTTGATGCAACTAGAATGAGGGTGAGAGACATCTGCCTAAACTTTCAGATCACAAATGGAAGCAGCGGAAGAGGTAGAAAAGCATTAGCAAATATCTTTGACAAGTTCATCCCTAGTTCATTCCCCATGGACTGTGTGTGTCGGTATCTGGCGTCAAAGCTTGGGCATTTTGTATTTTCGATTATAGCAAATAGGTCTATTTGCTGACTGCCCCGCAGCTGGAAGTATGTGTGAAGTACTTCAGGGTGGAGTTCCCACTCGTGGATTTATTGATGAATACTTCTGAGTAAGTTCTCAAAGTTGTTGATCACTCCTGTGAGTTGTTCTGCCATTAGGTGACCCTTGTGGCGAATTACCCAGTGCTAGATTTTCTGTGCTAGGTGGGAGAGCTGCAGTGAATTCATGCACGCTTGCTTTTGTATGTAATACATTGTTATCATGTCGTTTGTTTTGATGAGAACAACCCTCCCCCTCTCCACCCCCCCAATGATTTGGATAAAGACTTTAAGAGCAAGTTATATAGCCAGGAACTTGAGAAAACTGACGTGGGAACCCTGATACTGAGAGGGCCACTTCCCCTGTATTGTGTAGTGAGCTAAATGAGCACCTCTTCCCAGGAGATGTATCCATGGTAATTGCCACATTGGGGACTAGGTCTGCAAAAGGCCTGACTTGCACCATGTTTGTAGCTGACAATCATTGCAGAGAGCAGTGCGCTCTACCCTTAACCAACACTAGATCTTCCCTTTGATCCCGAGCTTGTGACGATTGGACTGCCAGACACTCTTGCAAGGGCCTCATGTACAATCATGGCCATAGGACTATTGTGATGCAAGATGCCATCATCCTAAGAAGACAAATGATTGCGCACTGGAATATGAAGGTTTGGTCACAAATGAGGCTTCTGTTGTAGGGCTGCAACCCTTTGGTTGGGCTACGTCTTGGCAGTGAGGGAATTGAGTAGGGAGCCAAGGAAAGGTTGCAACTGGTATGGCACAAGATGGGATTTTGTGATGTATATGGTAAAACCCAGTTTGTGAAGCAAGGAGACTTTTGTTTGTGTGCGCGCTAGGCACTATATCCTGCTGCTCCTCTTGATCAACCAATCATCTAAATATGGAAATACGTGGATTCTCTCACAGTGAAGGTGTACCACTACGTCTGCCAGACAGTTTGTGAACACCCTTGGGGCTGTGGTTACTTCAAAAGGTAATTCATTTAACTTGACACTTACTACAAAGCCTGATATTGAACGCCGTCATAAAATCTCCTTGTTCCAGGGGGTTGCCGGGGGAAGGATGACCTCTTTTAGTGTGTCCTAATTGAAGTGTTCTGATAGAATGTATCAGTTGAGGGGCCTGAGATTGAGGATTGGTCTGATGGGGGATTCATCATTTTTGGGGATGAGGAAGTAGAGTGAGTATAGCCCTGTTCTCTTGTGTTGGGAGGACACAGGCTCATTGGCTCCCTTTTGTAGAAGTGCATGCACCTCTTCCTGTAGAAGGTGGAGGTGTTTGGTACTGACCACATGAGTGCATGGGGGGATGTTGGGGGAGGGTGGTATACAGTTTGAGGCAATAACTGTGCTCCATGATGCCTAGTGCCCATTTGTCTGAGGTGATTTGTTGCCATTGATTTGGGAAGTGGCATAGTCATCCACCCCAACAGATGAAGTGTGATCGGAGGTGATTTGTGGGATATCAGTATTTTGTAAAAGTAGGCGTCTTGCTGAAGCCTCCCATGCCCTTAGCTCTGTCATTTCCTCTGTTAATCACCCTCCCTCAACCCACAGGGAAATTAGGGCCTAGTCCTAATGTAGCATTTCGAAAACCACCATCGCTGATGGACAAATTGGTGAGGATCCACTTCACTATGAACAAATCAAGTAATTGGCTACAAAAACAACAAGTAGGATTAATTAAATGCAAGAAATGCAAAGTGGTGCAGGACTGGCAGAAACACGAAAGAGCTCCAAGATCTCAAGGGCAAAACATTTACCATCCATGAAAGAATCACCTGTGACTCAGTATATGCAGTGTACATGATCGAATGCTTCTGTGGAATGAGAGACATAGGTAGCACGATCTGTCCTTTGAAGAAACGGATCCTAGAACATATTAGAGCTGTTCAAAACAAAGACATGAACTATGCAATTGCCAAACATATGAGGAGCCATCCTGACAAGAATTGGCTAAACATTAATTATTTTAGAATAGCAACGGTCCCGAGAGATGAGAGAGGAGGAAATAGAACTCTTAAACTGAGACGTTTAGAGTCACAATTCATTATTAGGTTTAAAACGAAGAGCCCTCATGGTCTAAATGGGGATGAAGAATTGTATATTCACTTATGAATCCTTTGCATAATTGTTGATATGGATGAAATAACCGAAAGTCCAGAGGTTAAATATTATGAATATAAGAACTCAGAAGAACTGAGCTAGTGGGGACAAACACAAGATCATATAATGATGTTCTACACACTAAGTGAAAATTTGGGTGTACATCTGGATCCTATGGCACCTTTTGTAAGCATCACCCACCAACCCGACAATCTTCTAGGCATGTGGCCATCGTACACTGATGTATCAATAGTCAAGGGGACATGAAGAACATATGGGCACTGAGCCAGACATACATTTAGACTCGGGTAAATGGGTCCCCCCCATTAGAGGATTAAAGGGTACTCGTCAATATAACCAGTATATCAGTAATGACGACATCACATGGGTAGAGGGGAGGTATGGAGAGTAGATTATTGCCGCTAGCAGGCAGAGGCAATATAAGAGATACTCCGTTCAAGACACACACACAAGAAATGGTGTGATTCTAACAAATAGTGGCAATCGGACAGTGGCACACCCCAAAATAAATATGCGGAATAAATTCACTAGTCAAAAAGAAAATACGATCTTAGCATGTGAAGTCAATTCCGAGTTATACTTGTCACTAAATAACAATGTACAACACTGGACTACATGTAAACCGACACAATGAATTGTAAAAATGAATTGTTTGTTTTTAATAATCGTTTGTTATGTATGACTACCAATCCCACAATGCCTTATAATGGGACAGAAGTATATAAGGAAGAAAGCAACAATGAACTCACAGCACCATGAGCAAGATCAGTTTGGTTGAAATGGGTTGGTGGTGGTGATATGGCGATACCTGTATTGACTGAATAAATTGAAAAGAAACTTTCCTTTCAAGAGTGCGGCGTTATTAATAATTTTATGGATCATTGGGTTCGGGGGCAGTCTACCCTCGACGTCGGCACCATCTGTGGAAACTGCGCACTGCGAATGGACTGACTTGGTGATGGTATATATATATCTATATATCTGGAAAAACCAAAGGTTAAAGTAACGTTATTGTTAGGTGAATATGTCAGTGACAACATTAATATTTTGAACTAAAAAAAAAAAAACTGAAATTCACTAGTTATAATTAGCAGAGCTAACTCTAACTTGCGACCCCGCCATGCAATGCTTATTACCTCACATATTACATCGCTCATGAGATGTTCTATGACATCATTGATGACATCACTGATGACATCATCCAATGACTGTTAGTTTGTTTTATAGTTGATATAATGGCGTGCAGCTACCAAATTACTTTTCTGCCTAATTTTATACAGCCTGTGTACAGCTAATGGGTGTAAGTGTTTACAAAATGTATGTGCTCCTTATGCATCATAGGTGTGTAGAGGTATTGAACACGTTATAAATTGTTGTATTGAAGAATAACTGTGTGCAGGTGACAGTTGATGACTTGTGTTCAGCATGTTCCACACAAGTCTTTTGGCTCAGCCGGGCAAAGATTCTATGTACTACATACCAAGTATTGTAAGCAGCTTTGAGTTATTAGACCGAATCGTCTCAGCATGACTATTTCTACATAACATAGAAGACTGTGTGCATCAAGTACTAACCTATGTACATGTGACTGTTTTGCTTCAGAAGACGGGCTATCTGTAATGTTTTTACCACAGTATGAAGGCTGCAGGTAGTATTATCCTTAGCACCTTCAGACCTTGGTTATTTTAAGTGAATAATCGCTCTTTGGACATGTTTTGCATAGAGTGTACACTGTTCTTAGTAGATACTTTTTAATACTCTGTGGTTTATTTCTCATAGGAGTTTCATTGTTTGCAAATAGTTTGCTACAGCGTAAACTCTCTCCATAGAGTAAACAGTGATAACAGTACCCACTTCTCTACTTCAAACAATCAATCAATAACTTTATTTGGTCTAAATAAGAATAGACCATAAAAGTACAGAAATATTGCACATGGCTATAATCACACATATAGATTTAAAACATACTTTTATTAAAACAAATGAAAAAGATAAAAATACATAAACAACGTTAAAAATTACTCAATACACCAAATGATCATGTTTAAAAAAGGCAAAGGAGTACAAAACGTAATCAAATTTCAGAACTTCGTTACAGTCCTATAGGGAGTGGCTGAGGTTTAAAAAGAGCAAAAAAGAGAAATGGAAAGAGAACTAAAACCTTAAATAGGGTCCGCTATGCGCTCCTACCATCCCCGGAATTGAGCCAAAACATCTCAACCATACTCCTTAAACCAAGACTTAATTTGGCATAGAATTCTAACAAGTCAATCCAACATGGTGTGTCTGGTTCTAATAACCGCTTTCAAGAAGGCACAGACACTAAAAACAATTTAGACACTAAAAACAATTTCAGGAGAACTTAGAGATTGTAGGTGAATGAGAGCTGGTCTACAACGTCGGAGACCTAACCTCCATAACAAAGGTAATAAAAAGTGCTTTCGTGCTAGACTGTGCAATTTGCAAAAGAACATAAAGTGCAGTATTGGCTGTGCAGATTGATTATCACAGGGGCAGGAGGAGACTATATTCCCCTCTGGGTCTAAAAAGTGTTTAAATAGAAAGGGACCAAAAAATTAACCCAGCTCTAAAACGAAAAAGAGGAGACCATTCCCATTTTGACAAATCCAAAGATAGATACAAGGGGGAATCGTCTATGTATAGAAGACTATAATAGTGCAACACCAGAGGTTTGGATAACTCGTTTTTCAACCAATTGTTTGCACAGTAGTCCCTAATGTTTTCACCTCCATCTTGGCATTTTCTACATATATACACTTCTTTTCTCAATGTAGGCTCAGTGACTGTCGGGTTTTATACAGGTAAAGACTGTCCATAGGTGGGCGTTAGTTATGTAACAGGGTTTCAGTCACTGGAGGAACTTGGTTTTCCCTGAACAGTTGTATACAGATTGAACACTGTGTGCACGATAGGTTACCCTTTCATCTGTGGTTCACATTCATCATGAACTTGGCTACCCATGAAGTGTATGGTATAGGGTCAATGTTGCACATAACTCAAGCTTGCTTTACCTATTGGGGTTGTATGTATGATAGCAGTAATGATGCTTCTTACTATTCTAAGCTATTTTGCACTTACTTTCATAGCTCTAATGCTATACCCGTTTATAAAGCATTGTGTACAAAAGAAGCTTGGATGATGTCATCAATGATGTCATTCAAGATGTCATCAGTGATGCCATAAATAATGTTCTAGAACATGTCATGAGTGATGTAATATGTGCGGTCATAAGCAGTGTATGGAGGGGGCGCAAGTTATAGTTAGGCCTGCTAACCATAACTGGTGAATTCCAGCGGTTTTTTCTAGTTCAAAAGGTTAATGTTGTCACTGATGTATTCACCTAACTATAACGTTACTTTAACCTTTGTTTTTTTTCCAGTGAATTTTAAGGGTGGCCACGTGGCCCCTCTCCTTGAGCCTTATTAGGGCCTGGGGACACCAGCCCCCAGGGACGTTTAAAAAAAAAAAAAAAACACTGTTTAAGGGGAGGGGGATGGTGTGGCTCCCCTCCCCGAGCCTTATTAGGCCCTGGAGACCTCATCCCCCAGGGCATTTTTTCATGAACAGGGAGGATGGTTGGGTGGCCCCCTTCCCCAAGCCTTATTAGATCCTTGGGACCCCATACCCCAGGGCTGTTTTTTTTTTTTAAACTAAAGGTGAGAGGGGCTGTGCAGCACCCCTCCCGAGCATTGTTAGGCCCTGGAGACCCCATCCCCCAAGACTGTTTATTTTAATGAAAGGGGAGATGGCTGCGTGCCTCTCCCCTCCTCCACGAGCCTGGTTAGGCCTTGGGGACCCCATCACCCAGAACCATTACTAAAAATAAAGCCCCCCCCTTTCCGAGCCTTGTTAGGCCCTGGGGACCCCATTCCCCAGGGCCCTCATCACTTAAAGGTGGGTGCTCTGGTGACTAGCTAGGGCACCCTCCATATACTCATTGGACGCCCCGGGGGGAGCCCCCAAGGGCCCTGTGGCCCCAGCTGGCTCCCCGCATGCAGCAGGAGCTAGCATTTCTCCCTCCCGGAGGGAGCAGCTACTTATGCTGCTCCCTCTGGGTGGGAGCAATATTTTGATCTATTTCACTGCTTGCATCAGTATGGGCAGAGAAACCGATCAAAAGTCTGCTCCCAGCGGGCAGGTGCAGTTTCAAAGCTCCCGCCCGCTGGGAGCGGACTTGGTGTTTGCTCCCGCTTGGAGGGAATTCAAAAATGCTCCCGCCAAGTGGGAGCAAACACAGGTTTCCCTGCCTGTATGGGCAGGGAAACAGCTATGTCCTAGGGGTGGGCTACCCAGGATATAGCTAGTGAGCCGGTCCCAGGGGCTGGGGTCCACAAGAGCATTAATGGCTCGAGGGGGTGTGCCCCCTCCCTTAAAGTAATTGACCCCAGAGTTGGGCTCCCCCACGCCTTTAATGGTTTAATGGCCCACCTCCACTTTTTTCATGGTTTTGCCCTCAGGGTGGGATCCCCTGAGCCTATAATGGCTCAGGGAGGCGGGCTAATGGCCCCCTCCCTTTTTTTCTTGATTTCGCCCTCAGGGGTGGGTCCTCTGGGGCCTTTAATGGCTCGGGAGGAGGGCCACGTGGTCCACCTCAGGGGTGTGGAATTTAATAAAATATCTACTTGTCCATGGGTCAGCTTGCTTCATAAATCTACTTGTTCTGTAGCTGTAGGAAAGTAGGATCTGCTTCTTATGGTTACCCCCACTTTTTGCTTTTTGCACCCACTGTTTTGACTAGTCTGGCTGGGATCCTGGTATTCAGGACCCCAGCCTATCTGCTTTCTCCCTTAAATTGCGACATATGTACTTTGGAACACTCCATATTGGATACTGGGGTACCCTTATAAGTCCCAGAGGCCTCCCATGGGCTGAAGCATGTATTATGCCACCCTTGAGAGGCCATGCAAAATGGAACTCTAGGTCTGCTACTGCAGCCTGTGTAAGTTAGTGATTGCACCACTTACTTAAGATTAGGGCTCCCGGTTTCATGGTATTTATTTTTTTGCCATTTCCGTCTGTATTTATCCACATTTATTTTTGCCACAAGCAAAGAGACGCTACAGCTAGTATTTTTCCACATTTATTTAAATTGACAATTTTATTCGTGCTAACGTAGGGTTCCGTGATGTCATGTGCTCGCCTACAATACAGCATAGTAGATGATCTATTTTGTACAGTTTAGGACAAAAAATGATAGATCTTGGATGGCTAATTAGTGGGCTGTGCTGCTTTGCCGTTCTCGCTCTCCTTCCTGCTTGGCTATGTATCCCTTACTCCTAAAGGCGACGCGACATCTCCAAAAGATTGTGCTTCAAATCAGATGGAGTTTCTTGCTGCGCGAGATAACAAAGCTGACAAGCCGCACCCGAGTCAATCAATCAATCACGGCATTTATAGAGCGCGCTACTCACCCGGGAGGGTCTCAAGGCGCTGGGGGAGGGGGTAAGTTACTGCTCGAACAGCCAGGTCTTGAGCTGCTTCCTGAAGGAGAGATGGTCCTGGGTTCGCCGAAGGTGAGTGGGGAGGGAGTTCCAGGTCTTGGCTGCCAGGTAGGAGAAGGATCTTCCTCCGGCGGTGGTTCTGCGGATGCGTGGTACGGTGGCGAGGGCGTGGCTGGTTGATCGTAGCTGGCGTGTGGGCGTGTAGAAGGTCATGCGGTCGTTGAGGTACTTTGGGCCCAGGTCGTGGAGGGCCTTGTGTGCGTGGGTGAGGAGTCTGAACGTGATTCTCTTGCTGACGGGGAGCCAGTGCAGGTCTTTCAGGTGCACGGTGATGTGGCTGTGTCGGGGGATGTCCAGGATGAGTCGTGCGGAGGCGTTCTGGATGCGCTGGAGTCTCTTTGAAGTTTGGCTGTGGTTCCGGCGTAGAGGGTGTTCCCATAGTCCAGTCGGCTGGTGACGAGTGCCTGGGTGACGGTCTTCCTGGTTTCAGTGGGGATCCATCTGAAGATCTTGCGGAGCATGCGCAGGGTGTTGAAGCATGAAGATGAGACGGCGTTGACTTGTCTGGTCATCGACAGGGAGGAGTCCAGGATGAAGCCCAGGTTGCGTGCGTGGTCCGTTGGCTTGGGCGCGGTGCCCAGGGCCGGGGGCCACCAGGAGTCGTCCCAGGCGGAGGGTGATGAGCCCAGGATGAGGACTTCCGTCTTATCTGAGTTCAGTTTAAGGCGGCTGTTCCTCATCCAGTCGGCGACGTCTCTCATCCCGTCGTGTAGGTTGGCTCTGGCGGTGGTGGGGTCGTTGGTGAGGGAGAGGATCAGCTGGGTGTCGTCGGCGTAGGAGATGATGTTGAGGTTGTGTCGGCGTGCGATGGCTGCGAGGGGGCTCATGTAGACGTTGAAGAGGGTTGGGCTGAGTGAGGATCCTTGTGGAACGCCGCAGATGACTTCGGTGGCTTCGGATCTGAACGGGGGAGGCGGACTCTCTGGGTTCTTCCGGCGAGGAACGAGATGATCCATTCCAGTGCTTTCTCTCGGATTCCGATGTTGCTGAGGCGCTTCACTAGGGTGCGGTGGCAGACGGTGTCGAACGCCGCAGAGAGGTCCAAGAGGATGAGGGCAGCTGTTTCCCCGTTGTCGGTTAGGGTTCTGATGTCGTCGGTGGCTGCGATAAGGGCGGTCTCGGTGCTGTGGTTGGCCCGAAACCCGGACTGCGAGGGGTCGAGGATCCATTCGTCTCGAGGAAGGCGGCAAGCTGTCTGTTGACGGTCTTCTCGATGACTTTGGCCGGAAACGGAAGGAGCGAGATGGGACGGTAGTTCTTGAGGTCGGTGGGGTCCGCCGTTGGTTTCTTCAGGAGGGCGGTAAGCTCGGCGTGCTTCCAGCTCTCCGGGAAGGTGGCGGTGTGGAAGGAGGAGTTGATGATGTCCCGGAGATGGGGTGCGATGGTGGCGTCGGCTTTGTTGAAGACGTGGTGTGGGCAGGGGTCGGTTGGTGATCCGGAGTGGATGGAGTTCATCGTGCGGGTGGTGTCTTCGGTGCTGATCGGGGTCCAGTTGCAGAGGGTGGTGGTGGCGGGCGTTGGTTCGGCGGTAGGGTGCGTTGTTTGTGCGTCGAAGCTGTTGTGTATGTCGGTGATCTTGCGGTGGAAGAACGCGGAGAGTGAGTTGCAGAGGTCTTGCGAGGGGTGATGTCGTTGTTTCCGGCGCTGGGGTTGGAGAACTCTTTGACGATGCTGAAAAGTTCCTTGCTGTCATGGGCGTTGTTGTCCAGTCGTTCTTTGAGTGCCGACTTCTTGGTGGCACGGATCAGCTGGTGGTGTTTGCGGGTGGCGTGCTTGAGGGCGGTCCTGTTGTCTGTGGTCTGGTCGAGTCGCCAGGTTTTCTCGAGAGTGCGGCAGTTCTTCTTGGATTCCTTGAGTTCGTTGGTGAACCAAGGGGTTTTCTTGCTTCCGGGTCTGCTGGGAGGGTTTTTAGTGGTGCAAGGTCGTCGGCGCAGGCGGTCAGCCACTTGGCGAGGTTGCTGGCTGCTTCGTTTGGGTCCGTTGTGTTGGTGGGTGTGTTCTGGCTGAGGAGGCGGTGAGCTGCTCGGCGGTGATCTTGCTCCAGCTCCGGCGGGGAGCCTGTTGCGGGTGGTGGTGGGTCGCAGTCTTTCTGAAGCTGAAGTGGACGCAGCTGTGGTCGGTCCAGTGGAGTCCGGTGGCGTGGCTGAAGGAGATGTGCTTGCTGGACGAGAAGACGGGGTCGAGCGTGTGGCCGGCGTAGTGGGTGGGCGTGTTCACCAGTTGCTTGAGTCCGAGGTTGGCGAGGTTGTCCAGCAGGGCGGTGGTGTTTCTGTCGTTGTTGTTCTCCAGGTGGAAGTTGAGGTCCCCTAGGAGGATGTAGTCGGCTGAGGGCATGGCGTGCGGGCTGATGAAGTCTGCGATGTCTTCGCTGAATAGTGTGCGTGGTCCCGGGGTCTGTAGATGAGGGTGCCTCGGAGGGTGGTCTTGGGGTCAGTGTGTATCTGGAAGTGTAGGTGTTCGGCGGCGGAGAAGGTCTCGTCGGAGTTAGTCGAGATGCGGATGGTGTTCTTGTGTACGATGGCGATGCCTCCTCCCGTCTGGTTGACGCGGTCCTTCCGGGTGATCTTGTATCCATCCGGGATGGCTATGGCGATGTCGGGCGCTGAGGAGGCGTTCATCCAGGTCTCGGTGAGGAAGGCGATGTCCGGTGCTGTTGCGTCGAGCAGGTCCCAGAGTTCCACGGCGTGCCAGTGGACGCCGTGGAAGCAGGTCCCAGAGTTCCACGGCGTGCCTGTGGACGGCACGAGTACTTCACAGGTCTTTAAAAAGACCATTCACTTGTTAACGAGGCTTTGTTGTTTATTTCACCCCTTCTTACCAGACTGCGGGCAGTGTCTACAGGACCCCCCTGTGAGAGCTGCCATAAAACACGGGACACGGGTGGGAGCTACGTGCCCATATATTTTTTTTAAATTTAAACAGAAACAGTTGCGGTGCTGTTTACGAAAGAAAAGAAACACAGCCCTGAGATGCCTGGTCTGAAAGGAAACGGGATGGGTGCCGTGAAGCCGGAGGACAGCAATCTAACCAACAACCCTCGTCAGGGCGCCTGACACCTGTAGAAAATGTAAATGTGGCAAATGGCTAATGATGAAATGGAAAGGCTGCGTGGGAGCCATTTAGGCTTTAATTAACAGAGTGACATGAAGTTTCACAATGCAGGCTCTCTGTCTGGTTACGCAAGCAGTCGGTGATCGCGGTAGCCAATCAAGGTTTCACAAGGCAAGACTGCATTCTCAGTCAACAGTTCCATTCATTGTTTTTCATATATCAGGTGTGTGTTATCTGGAAGCTTAACACCAACATATTCGTTACTTATCAGCCAGACTCCGGACCCCATTGCACTCAGGATCAAGTCACCATACTTTTTAATGCACTTAGAACGCTAGTTTAGTCACCCACCCCTAGACTTCGCCAGACGCGCAGGTGTGCAAGGACCACCACATTCAGAGTTAGGCGCGCCTGTGCGTCGAGCCCACCTTAACCAGAGGCGGCGTGCAAAACCCATCGCGCGCAGCTAGGAGCGCAAGTGTGGGAAGCATACTACCTCCCCGCAAGTGTGGGAAGCCTCTACTACAGCAGGCATCCCAAGTCCATTAGCCACACTTTGCTTCCGTCTGTCAGTGTCCCTTTGTTTCTACCCGGTGCCCTGCTCTCCAAGGCCCTCGCCAGCACGAGACACCGTGACCCGCGAGTCACTGAACACAGGGCACCCTCACTCCGCGCTGCCAGCACAGAAGCCGTCCTGTCTATCATTCATTCAACGCTCCCAGTCTCGCTCCGTGCCGGGTGCCTTCCTGCATCCAGCACAGTCTGCCGCGGGTACAAGCGCCCTATCTTCCATTCCAAGTGCCCCGTCGGTAGCAAAATACCCGACGGCAGCGTGGCAAAATTTGCTAGTATTTTGCCGTTTCTAAATATAAATACAGACAAAGAAAATATAGATTTCCGTCTGTATTTATATGTAAAAATCCGTAAAAACGGAAAACCGGGAGCCCTACTTAAGATATAGGTTCACTATATCTATGTATATCACTACACTTAAAACTTTGTAAGTCACCCCTATAGCAGGCCTTAACAATCCTGAAGGCAGGGTGCTGGGTTTTGCGTGAGAGGGTGCGCCTGCATGAGCAGGGCCCCTCTGCAGTCTTCGGAGACCATTCTTCCGGGCTGTACGTGATACTACCAGACATATAGGTAGAGATGCATTATAACCTCGCGGTAAATGCTATCTCGAAAACCACTGCAACGAAGTATGTCGTGTTTGGTGTCAAACACCTTGGAATCATACCTCCACACCAGTAACTGGTGTGGGAGGTATGATTCCTCCCCTCAGAACCGAGGTTCTGGGGGTACCTAAGTCTACCGGTACCAACTTTCTCGAGCCTTACAGCACAAAATGGATGCTGCCAGCCACAGACACGAGTCTGCCCTCATGCTGCTGAGCCAAGCTCGAGCAGGGGAAGGCAGCACAATAGGCATCCTGTCACAGGGAGGTGTTACCACCTCCCAGACAGGATTTAGTGTATTGGGGCTGGGTGGGTGCACTGTCTCAGTGCCAGAAAGTCTGCACGAGGGGCACACTTGGTGTCCCTGTGCATAGTCCAGTTCAAACCAGTTCTAGGAGCCATCCGCTCCTGCTCTGGCGCGAAACTGGACCCTCCCCTAGGAGGGTCCCAAGAATCTGTCCAACCCTTTCCCGTGGGTATAAAATGGGTTACCTGGCTACAGGAGATTAGATTTTACGTGGACAAGGTTCTGCAAGAAGATACCACTACACTTCGACCGTCTGGACATGCTGGACTTCGCTGGACCTCCCTTGGGCTCGACTTCATCTTCCCTTGCCGTCCCCAGTCTCGCCACTGTCCGTGACCTCCAAGACAACAGAAAAATCTCCTTGGAGTGAAGGAGTCACTCCCCTGCAAACGCAGGCACCGTAACGCATCTGACCGGTTTGCTGACCCTGAGCTCCTGCGGACTCCGAAGGCTCCAGCAACACAGGAGGTGGGTTTCTGAAGGTCTCAGAGGTCGAGCTGCCCTCTTACCGAGTTTGAGGCAGAAATCCCTCGTGGGGACCGTACAACCCGTACCCCTGTGCACCGCGTCCATTTGCAGCAGCACATGCTTGTTGTCGTGCAACAATTCCGTGCATTGGGCCATTTGTAGCCCTGACCCCAGCGCATCTTTTCTGAGAAGGATTCCGGCATCCTCGCACTCTGTGCCCTGCTAGCTGGTATCCTGTGAAACCGCCTGAGGTCCCCTCGCGACTCCTGTGCCTTCGGCCTGTGGGTCCACTTGAGGGTCAACTTTGCTTTATTTGGGCTCCCCTGGTTGCTCCAGGCCTGCCCTGACTCCCCTTGCTGTGGTGAGTCTCCTGGTCCTTGCTGGGCCAGATCGACACTGAATTTGACCACCTACATTGTTTGCCGCTGCCAAGGCTTGATTGGTGCTCCCGCCGGACACCGACCCCTCAGCACTCGACATCCCTCGTGGGACAGCTCGCCTCCAGCTCCTGGTCGTCCTAGACGTCTCTGGGTCCTCGCAGCTGAAGAGTCAAGCTCACTGTCAACGCACCTGAAGCACCCGACATCGGTGGGCATTCGTCTACCGAGCCCCTGATCACTCCAAAGTGACCCAGACTCTGTCCCCTCTGCTTTCAGGTTCTTCTCACCTAGAATCCACGTTTGGATTCCACCGGACACTTTTCTTTCTTCCAGCAGCAGTATTTCTTTGTCAACATCCATAGAAAATGACGAGGGTTTCCGACGCCACTTCACACCTATGCACCCGGCTCCTCTGGGATAGGTAACTCTGGTACAAAGGTATCCACGGGTGGGGTGGCTCTCCAAACTCTTAAGTTCCAAGGGCTGTCTTCGTAATCTGCTGGGAAGGGTCCTTAATCTCTGATTTTCCAACTGCGACTTTCCTATTGAATTGTACGGAGCACGCGGTCGTGTTCTCACACTGCACCCGTCCTCCGTGGGGTCCCTACTCACTCACCTTGGGTGGTTCCTTGGGGTCCCAGCGATTCTACACCTTCTAGACTAGGTCTAGTCCCGAGTCGTGGTTCTTATACCACTTATTTAGTATATGGTTTGGTCTCCCCCGGGAGCCCACTGTGTAGTGTGCTACTTACGTTTGATTCTTTGCAACTGTATTATTTGATTTGTGTTCTATCCTCGGGTAGAGGATACTAGAGAGTGTTATATATAATAAATACATATTTTTATAACTACTGTGTGGTTTCCCTTTCATTTAACCAATACTATAAGGTTACATTCTGGTAAAACAAGGTGCTTAACATTCCTTCAAGACTTAGCCTGAAGGCTGCTCTCCATAGCTACCACTAGGATAGCTTTCAATAAAGGTTATCTTTGACCTAATCACCAAAAGGGTTGTTTGGACTGGTGCAAGGTGCCCACTTTAATTAGTGGACAGCATATACCAGGCCAACTTCTCACAGTAGCAAAATCCACTTGTGCCTTTGGTGCCATGTAGTGGGACGAAAAATTATGACTGCAATCTCATTATATAAGAGCTCTGATAATAGCCTCTTTGATTATGCCAGAGCTCATTCCATAGTAGGGTTCGAATACTAGCAATTCCCTTATTTTGCCACCTTTCCGCAGATCTACATACTGCTGAAGGTAGCTGTAAGCAAAAGTTCCCCATGGGTGGAATGCCCTTCTGAGTCTATGCAAACCTACTAACTTGCATGTTTTTTGGGTTTGCATCAGCTGGTCTCTAATATTTTTCCATACAGAGAAAGGCTGGAAATTTCCTCCTGACAAAGGAAGAAGTAAAACCTCTTCCAGGGTTGGGAAAAAAAGTGGTTGTTGGGAAAGTGAACTTGTTACTGCTCAACAGATTTTCGCTTGAGCAAATCCACGCATGCATATTTGCTCGTGCTAAAATGCAGTTCACAGATACTTTCTAGGAGTATGATTTCCTGACCTACTTCTGTGAATTCTTGTGAATTCATGAAAGCTGTAAATCTAATGCAAGGCTATACCATGGGTGCACTGTTAGTGACTTTTTTTAAGAATTAGGCCCCTATATTCCCAAGACCTTTTGTTTTTAGTAAAATTCTATTATCCAGTATTGGGGTATCTTTCATAGATTCACATGCTTGAATCATCCCCGCCGTTGAGGTGGGAGTCTCGCGGTACAAATAAAATATATACTTAACAGTAATAAAACATAATACAATCGGCTATAATGGACTGCACAGTCACTGCAGTAGCCCATCCTTGTCCTTTTGCAAAAAGAACCAAAGTTGAAACACAACCAATCAGGCTCTAGCACCCTTTAGAACACTACACAGAGAGGCAAGTCCCTCAGATTTTCTACTGCACGTCGTGTGACAGGGAGTCTCCCTGAGCTCTGCTCTGTTTTTTCTACATTTACTGGATTTAGTGAGTACAGAATGTCTGATACTTCTAAAAAAGGTTTATTTTTGCCTTGGGGCTCCTGTGGTAAAAAGAGGCTACATTTTGAAGATCCCCACAAGGAGTGTATTTATTGCCTCTAT
Source organism: Calotriton arnoldi (assembly GCA_963921515.1). Lineage (NCBI taxonomy): Eukaryota > Metazoa > Chordata > Amphibia > Caudata > Salamandridae > Calotriton > Calotriton arnoldi. The sequence continues at coordinate 68,838 of CAWUFW010021372.1, read as the reverse complement.
CCTGCTCATAAGGTCAAGGACTGTAGAATTTGCAGGACCTTTTCTTCAAAAACCTTAAAAGACAGAGAAGGCAGATTACTGATTTGGTTGGAGAGGCTAAAATCAAGATCAAACGTGGTATCTGAAGATGAAGGCAGTGGCAGTTCTCAGGCATCAGCCCAACTGACTAAGAAGAGGGATAGATCTGGAGAATCCCCTGAGAGACTTGGTAAGACTTCAAAAAAGTCCCATCATGAGACTATGCTCTCTACCTCTAAAAAAGGGAAGCTGACATTCTCTTCTGAGGAACAATCTGGTGAAAAAACGAAAATGCCACAAAAAAAACCGCCTTCAAACAGCCTAAGACTCAGTCTGTCAGATCATCATCGTCGTCGAAAAAGACATTGTCGACGACGAAACTGCCTCAGACTTCGTCGACGCTTACTCCGTCGACAGAATCATTGGTGAAAGCTGTACTTTCGTCGACGAAAATCTCCTCGCCACTGACGACGGCACCGTCGACGGTACTGCCGCCGCCGACAGTTTCTCCCCCTTCGACGGTCCCGCCCTCGTCGACGCCTCCACCGTCGACGACCACTGCTTCAACGACAACATCATCGTCGACGATGGTTCTTCCGTCGACGGCCTCGACGACGTCAACGCTGACGACGGTCATGTCAACATCAGCTGTTTCTATGTCACCGTCGATGGTTATCTCGTCGACGCTTATACGGAAAAGACCTACTTCCTTGCAAGTTACACCTATATTGTCTTCCAGGCTATCATCCACGTTCCCGTCGACGAGAAGCTTTTACCAGGACCCTTCTTACATATCTCCTTTACCTCCTAGCCATTTTTTGGAGGAATCTGAGGATGATGGGCTGTTTAGTCCAGCTCGCAGCCCCTCTCAACTTCATGTTAAATTCCAAGAGGAGGATGATGAGGAGGAATATTACGAACATTATCAAACTCAAGTTTTGTTACCTCGTCAGGAGCCTATGGTTCAAATGCCCGTGGCATTAGTGCAGGACCTGACAGCTATGCTACAGGACTACCATACTCGTTTTCCGTCTGCAGCAGGTACCGTCCACGGACAACCCTCTCCTCCACCTGCTCTACATACTACAGGTCCCTCTATACCTACTACTGAGGCCCATGATATTTTGCCTGCGCCACAAGATCAAGGAGCGCAAGACGATGACGACGATACAGTCGCTGAGGAAGGTGAGCTCCCTAAAACACCAACTATAATTGATGAATGGGAGGATTACTTAATCACAACACCGTCCTCTCCGATTCCTCAGGCAACTGATTCTCCTCCGAAGGACATTGGAGGTTTTCATGCCATCATGGAAAGAGCGGCAAACCGTTTTCACCTTCCTATGCCTGTTAAGCAGTCCGACTGCTTTTTATATGATTTCAAAGACCAGAACAGGAAATCGATCCGTGTCATTCCCGTTATCGATCATATTTGGGAAGAGGGCGTCAAGATTATGAAAAATCCTTTCTCCGTGCCTGTAATTCTTCCCAGAATTGATAAGAAGTATAAGGCCCCAGATGATGCCCCTGCATGCCTGTCCGGACATCCTAGACCAGATTCCGTGATTTCCCAGGCTGCGCAACGCAGGTCTAGAAATCCATCAGTGCCAATTACTGCGCCACCTGATAAGGATGGAAGAAGACTGGATAACATCGGAAAGAGATTTACCACCATGGCAGGTGCTTCTGTGCGTGCTGCTAACTCCTTGGCAATTCTAGGAAGGTACGACTGCCAAATGTGGTCTGATGTTGCTCCGTACTTCGAGCTTTTGCCAGATGACAAGAAGCAGGAGGCAAGGAAAATTCTCCTTGAAGGAGAAAAGGCAGCATCCGAGATAATTGACATCTCTATGGATTTGGCCTCTCTAAGTTTTCGGCAACTGGCTGGAGCAGCAGTCCTCCGACGTCAAGGATGGCTTAAATCTACCACCTTTCGTCCTGAGGTACAGAGCAAAATTCTTGACATGCCATTCGATGGGGATGCATTGTTTGGTAAACACATTGACGATGCCTTGCAGGAAATTAAAAAGGACACTGACACGGCCAAAGCCCTGGGTACGCTTTAGAACAGGAAAACACCCTTTCGAGGCGCCCGTGGCAGAGGAACTTATTCCTTTCATGGCGGCTACCAAAAATACCAACCACAAAATTACCAGAACAGATGTGGCTATCAGCAGCAGCAAACTTACAGAGCCCCCCCTGCTGCCGCTTACTCCAGACAGCAAAACAGGAGGAAACAGCCCGAACAGGGCAGAGATAATGCTAAAAAGCAGGGACATCTCCCCAGCACCTGCAACAATTCGGCCACGCTTCAACCCCAAAATTCCGAATATTTCTCGACATTTCAACCAATGGAAGAAGCTAACTTCAGACAAATGGGTACTGGACATAGTCAAATTTGGACACACCCTAGAATTTGTAAAGATCCCACCGCCCCATCCACCTCGAAAGAAACCTACACCACATCTAACTCTCCTCAAAGAAGAGGCCAGGAGTATGCTCCAAAAAGGGGCCATAGAGAGAGTTCCCCACTCCCAAGTGGGAAGAGGTTTCTGCTCCCGCTTCTTTCTGTTCAAGAAAAAGTCAGGAGAATGGAGGCCAATCCTAGATCTAAGGAAGTTAAACATCTGCAGAACAAATCCTTCCGCATGGTTACTCTTCAAGAGATTCTACAGCTCCTCGATCATGCGGACTTCATGACGACACTAGATCTACAGGATGCATACTTCCACATTCCTATCCATCCCAAACATCGAAAGTTCCTACGTTTCACTGTGGCAGGTGCTCATTTTCAATTCAGGGTTCTCCCCTTTGGTCTGCGGTCTGCTCCAAGGGTTTTTACAAAATGTCTTGCGCCAGTTGCAACTCATCTCAGGCTGCAGGGTCTGCAGCTATTCCCCTACCTGGACGACTGGCTAATAAAGGCTCCATCTTTTCGACAAGCCTCAAAAGCAAGATTAACTTGCCTTCACATGTTTCAATCCCTGGGGCTGTCCCTCAACTCCCAAAAGTCAGTTCTACGTCCTTCTCAAAGGACGCAATTTCTAGGAGCAGTTTTGTACACTATCCAGGACAAAGCATTCTTGTCCGCAGAAAGGCAATCACACCTGATTTCCCTAGCAACAGAACTAAGAGGAAGAAGGTTCGCTTCTGTGAGGAGAGTAAAATCTCTCCTCAGGATGTTGTCCTCTGCAATCCATTTGGTGCCTCACTCTCGTCTCAGGATGAGGCCTATACAAGAAGAGCTGGAAAATCAGTGGCTTCAAGTGACAGGATCGTTCGACGACCTGGTGAGGATAACTCCGGTCATGCGAGCAGCTCTGCTTTGGTGGCAGCGCTCCAGCAATATCTCGACTGGGCTTACCTTCCTTCCTTCAACACCAGAATTCGTCCTTACTACAGATGCTTCTCTCGAAGGATGGGGGGCGCACCTTCAAGATCTCCGCATAAGGGGGAAATGGTCCAAGGCGCTGGCAAAGATGCACATCAACTTCCTGGAGCTTCGGGCCATATTTCTAGCCTTACAGGCTTTCCTCCCAAGAATTCAAGGATCCTCGGTCCTTATAAGGACGGACAACACCACTTGCATGCATTACCTAAACAAGCAAGGAGGAACACGCTCTCACATCCTATCTCGGGAAGCTCAAGATATATGGAAATAGCTGCTTTCTCACCACATTTCTATAAAGGTGGAACACCTGCCGGGAATCAACAACAGTCTAGCGGACACCTTGAGCAGAACGTCAAACTCTTGCCACGAATGGGAGTTAAACCAGTCAGTCCTGGATCACATTTTCCAGATGTGGGGCAGACCCAACTTGGATCTCTTCGCTTCCAAAACAAATCGGAAGTGCCCATTCTATGCCAGCTGGGAACCAGGGAAAGGATCTTGGGGAGTCGCCTTTATGATGAGATGGACGGGGATCTTCGCCTACGCGTTCCCCCTATCCCGTTACTCCCGAGGCTTCTGAGAAAGCTGAAAATGGAACCATGCCAAATGATTCTCATTGCCCCACGGTGGCCGCGTCAGCACTGGTTCACAGAGCTTCTCCTACTCTCAGAGTGCAGACCATATCGCCTCCCAGTGTCTCCAACACTATTGACATTGAGCAAGAGCCAGATTCTCCATCCGCATCCAGCCCGCTGCAGTTACATGCCTGGCTGCTGAGTTCTCTGAATTCAAGGAGTTAGATTTGCCTCAGGGCTGTAGAGACATACTTGCAAGAGCACCATCTACAATTAAGACCTATTCACTGAAATGGAAACGTTTTTGTTCATGGTGCCTTGATAATGATGTACATCCCCTGGAGTGTTCTCCAGACAAGGTTCTTCCTTATCTGCTTTCACTTGCCAAGTCTGGCCTTGTGTTCACATCGGTTAAGTTGCATCTGGCCGCCATCTCTACTTACAGGCGTTCTTCAGGTGGCATATCTCTTTGCTCTAACGGTCTGGTCAAGCAATTTATGAAAGGTCTCTTCAGAGCCTTTCCTCCAATTAGGGCTCCTCCTCCTGAATGGAGGCTTAACCTGGTTCTAGCGCAGCTCATGAAGCATCCCTTCGAGCAGGGCACGAGTCGGGGTACCACGCGGGTGGACGGCGTCCCCCCACTTATTTTCCAGGGTGGACGCCGTCCACCCTGCTTATCAAAACGCCGTCCACCCTGCCCTGCTCATCCAAAGCGTGATAAAGCGCTCACCAACCAAACCACACATTTCCGGGTGATTGCCTCGGACTGCCGGTCACCACGCCCCTGCACCTAGTTTGTTAGGTTGACTTGCCCGCCTATTTTTAGCGCTACGGCCTATCGCAGCTCTTGCTCTGTGAACCTGCCCCCACCCCTTCGTAACCTTGCCCGGGACCTACCAGTAGAACACAGACGATCTGCGACCAATCAGTGGTCATAGCAGACGTCACTGGATGGGTGTATCTGCAACTCGGCAGTCCCGCCCTCGTGCTCCATGCCCTTTATTTTTCGGGCTTGTCTGCTCTGGCTCCTTTCCTTTTTGGATGTGACCGGATCCGGATATCGACGTGTCTCGTGGCTCGCCCTCCCTTCCTGGCCTTGCCTGCTGCCTGACCTGCCTCCCGCTGGAGACTTCCCTTCCTGCCTGGCCTCGCCTGCTGCCTGACCTGCTGGAGACTTCCCTTCCTGCCTGGCCTCGCCTGCTGCCTGACCTGCTCGAGACTTCCCTTCCTACCTGGCCTCGCCTGCTGCCTGACCTGCCTTGCTTTTCCGTGGCATCTACGATCTACACCGTCACCTAGGAAAACATTTTCGGCTTGGCGACGTTGGCGACAGTTTCACTTTCAAGGTAAGAAGTGTTCAATACTCCATACTGAATAGTGGCGTGTTGTTGAAGATCGGAGCGCTTTATATGAGCACCATGCAGACTGACGCATTCATTTTTAGGCACGGGCCACGGGGAGAGATTAAGTGATTTGCCCAGAACCTCACGATGCTTGAGCCGACACCAGACTCCAACCTGGTTCCTCAGCTTTAAAGTCGGCCGCTCTAGCCTACAAAAGTAAGCCTAACTTACTTTTGTAGGCTAGAGCGACCGACTTTGAAGCTGAGGAACCAGGTTGGAGTCTGGTGTCGGCTCAAGCATCGTGAGGTTCTGGGCAAATCACTTAATCTCTCCCCGTGAGTCTCCTTAAACTGCGCCCCCCCCCCTTTACAAACACCTGTGTACAGCGCAGATGTGGTCATTAGAAGTGGTGGAAAATTTTCGCATTCTCTGGATTTTTCCCTATTGAAATTTTGGCATGTAAAAACTGTGAAATTTAATTGGGGGTGGAAAGTCCCGGTAAATATCGTTGAATGCTGTTTTTGGCGCGAAAAGCACCAAAATTCGCATGCTGTGCCCCATTTTGTTTACGGGCAAACTCGTGGTTGGTGCTGTTTATCGCACTCGGCGAATTCAGAACTTCTGGGTATCGGATTTCAGTGGTTGCAGAAAAGGGCATTTTATTTGCAGTTTTTCAATACGAGCAATGAAACAACCGGAAAAGAGTCCACGCCATCTCTTCGTGTTACAGCTTTGGAATGTGGGTCTCGCATTATCATGGACACCTATGGTCTGTAGGGATGGAGAAAGTGCATAATGTGCACCTTATGAAGAGAGATCCGATTCTTTTGTAACTTTTTTACATGCTGACACTGCCTGGGCAAAGGTTTTACCTCATCCAAATACAGTAATAAGCAACAGAAAGCCGACCGATCAGCCTTTGCATAGGGCATTTCACTGAGCGGCAACACGGGTCAGTTCCAGTTGTTTTGGTCAGTTGGAGCTAAAAAAAATTGTTGTTAAATTCTGTGTTCTATGCGGTAGATGATGTGGTTTTCTTTGGTTTTTTTCAACGCACAAACTCTGCTTTTGTTCATGGTGCCATGTTTTAGTATGCCTCGCTTACAGCACTTAATGGCTTGACTAATGTAGTTGTACGCCAAACTTCATCCACATTTGGGCTGTTAATTCCTCCATACAGGGACCTTAAGTCACAGGCTTAAGTACTGAGCAGCTTCAATTGTTAAATCTTGCAATATGTGCAAATGATAGATCTGCTGCACATGTGATGTCACTTCCTGCCGCGATGTCACTTCCTGCCGCGATGTCACTTCGTGCCGCGATGTCACTTCCTGTTGTGATGTCACTTTCTGCCGTGATGTCACTTCCTGTGACACCACCTAACTTGGAGAGTCCCCCCACTTCTTTTTTTAGGACTTGTGCCCTGCCTTTGAGCCAATTCACAGAGCTGAACTTAAGTATCTGTCCTGGAAAATCGCTCTTTTGTTAGCTCTTACTTCCACTAGGAGAGTCAGCGAAATTCAAGCATTTACTATTAAACAGCCGTATCCTCGTTTTACCAATGACTATGTTCTCCTTAGAACGAATCCTACCTTTATCCCTAAGATCCCATCGTCTTTCCATCTTAATGAGCCTGTTATCCTACGTACTTTCTTTCCCAGTCCTTCTACCCCGGCTGAGAAGGCTCTTCACACTTTGGATTTAAAGAGATGTTTGAAATTCTATCTATCACATACTAAATCCATCCGAAAGTCGGATCAATTGTTTGTGTCATACGGTGGGCAAAAACCAGGTACAGCAGTGACTAAAGCAACAATTGCAAGGTGGGTTGCATCAGCGATTCAATTTTGTCACTCTAAAGCAGTAAATCCTCTATCTGTGAAACCTAAAGCTCATTCCACAAGAGCAGTATCATCATCAGCGGCGCTCTTTGCCAGAGTGCCATTGGAAAACATTTGCCGAGCTGCCACTTGGAAAAATGTGCATACATTTACACGCCATTACTGCTTAGACCTGGCTACAGAAGCTCAATCAGCTGTGGGACAAGCAGTGTTATGCAACCTTTTCCAATAAGGTAAGCCTCTGTTGAGAGGTGATTTTTTATTACATGCTAATGAAAGCTATTTGTTTTACTTATTAATGCTGTCTCTTTTCTCTTTATGCATAATGCTTCTCTAGATTATGTTGCATATGTTGTGGATATATTGATATATATTTTTTACCAGGTATCTAATGTGGTTCCTATGATACCCACCATCCACTACATAACTAAGGGCTTTTACTGCTAGCTATTCTGATTCAAGCATGTGAATCTATGAAAGATACCCCAATACTGGATAAGAAAACGAGTTACTTACCTGTAACTTCAGTTATCCTGATTGGTATCTTTCATAGATTCACATGCGACCCACCCTCATCCCCGGAGAGGCTTCCCTTATTGCTATTTATACTTGCTGTCACTTGTGCTCGAAAATCTGAGGGACTTGCCCCTCTGTGGAGTGTTCTAAAGGGTGCTAGAGCCTGATTGGTTGTGTTTCAACTTTGGTTCTTTTTGCAAAAGGACAAGGATGGGCTACTGCAGTGACTGTGCAGTCAATTATAGCCTATTGTATTATGTTTTAGTACTGTTATGTATATATTTTATTTGTACCGTGAGACTCCCACCTTGACGGCGGGGATGATTCAAGCATGTGAATCTATGGAAGTTACCAATACTGGATAACTGAAGTTACAGGTAAGTAACTCGTTTTCTTCCTCTCCTTGCCATGCCCAGCCGCTGTTCCACCTCTAGCACCATTCGACGGCTACATTGGCTGCCAATGGAGAGGCGGCTGGTGTTTAAATCTCTCTGCTTTGCTTTTAAAATCTTGAAATCTTCCACCTCCGGTATAATATCCGGCCTGCTTTCGATCTACACTCCCTCGCGTCATTTGCGCTCTACTGGCAAACATTTTGTTTCTATACCACGGGTTAAGAGGGCCCGTGCTGGTGGTCGCTCGTTCCGCGTTCTGGCTGCCAAGCTCTGGAACGATCTTCCGTCTCATATCCGGAGTATGGACAACTACTTATCCTTTCGCAAAGCGCTAAAGACCCATCTGTTCCCTCATTAGACTTCCCCCTCTTTTGTCTTACTTGTCTTTCCTGGCCCTTCCTATCTCCTCTTAGGCTGGGATACTCGCAGTTTGAGCCTCTCTTTTGCTATAGCGCCGGGACGCCCCGTTGCTGGGGCAGCTGTGCGCTCTACAAGTTATCTTAACATAACAAAACATATCTGCCGGCTGACGTCGCTGTGAATGACACTATTCTGCTATTTCACAAGGAGCATGTTGGCACCCAAAGTAGTTTTGTTCAGTGCCAGGAACTACTGTTGCAATGTGTGTTTTTTGAGACCAAAAATATTTTTGCTTTTGCCAATGTTTGTTCTAATGATGAGGGCCAGGCAGCTCCCACAAAAATAAAGTCTTACAAAAACCATGTCAAAAGGCTGACCACGAATGTCATAACTATTGGCTTTGCCTGTGCTTGTTTATTTTCATGTTTCCTATAATTTTGTTGAAACTGGTTACACTGATTTTCCATTATGAATATTTTTGGAAATACTAGCAGCATCAACAAATTTTACTAAATGATGTTTCAAAGAAATGGCACCTACATTTTTACAGTAGTTAAGCAAAACGTATTTTTTTCTAGTTGCATTTTTTTAATAAACATTTTATTTTGAAAGCAAAGAATCATCAATTTTGCTCTCAAACTTTTGCATTTATCTGCATCTAATCAGAGAGCATCCATGAAGCATTATACTATGCCTCATATTGTTAAACTTTGCAAAAGCGTGTACACATTTTTATACTGGAACCACTGTCGGTAGTTCAGTCTAAACATTTCCTTAAAGCGCTCACCCTAATAATAAAGGCTTTGTATTAATGAACCATAAATACAAGTTCGAACAGCATTAACATATAGGCACAAATATTACCTTAATTGCAGACAATGCCCTTCTCTGATCCATAATGTGGTATTGAAATCTGGCAGCCAGAGGGTTTGTGCTGCAGGGGGTTGGGCCTACTTGTCCCAAGAACAAAATAAACATGAAAACTTGTTGTCCTTGGCCCCAAACAATATATCCTGGGTGTCGGGCTATAGGAATACCACATCCCTGCCACCTCCCCTTATTAAATACAGCCCTGGGGATGGGCTCCCCAGAGCTTATAGTTAATGAATACAGCTCGGCCGACATTTTCCTTTTTTTCACAGGGATGCAAGTTATACTTATGTTAGTTAAGTATAACTGGCCAAGCCCTGCGGCCAACCAACCACAATCCCCCACCCTACGTTTTTTTTCCTTTGGTCTTGCAGAAGCACACGTTAGGGCCTGCGGGAATCACTCTGGGACCCCCCGACAAGGGCTATGGGGTCACGTTATCCCTACCTTTCCCCCAACTATATATTTTTACAAATATTTTCAGGACTCGCGGACAGAGTCCCTGAGTCCTGTAATGGTGACTAAAAACATATTTTTTCTTCATGTTGTTGCTTCAAATTACATGTGTGGTCCAGCAGAACTGCCATAGACCTGACTAATCAGAATTCATGTTTTTGTCGTTTCTCCCTGCAGGAGTCCCATGGTGCTAGATATCTATAAATTTTTTTACTCCGGTTCTGTTTATTGTATTTCAGAATAGTAGAACATGTACATAGCAGAGCCAGCAATTACAAGCAGGAGTAACATACAGTCCTGTTGGAACAACATAGCAGCCACATGCACATCTGCTAATAAGACTAGGCGGTAAAGAAGCAACATCTGATATGCTCAAGAGCACATTATGTCACAGTACATGAGAAAATTAACAGAAACTAAGGAACAAAAACAAACACATCAACTACAGGTCAGAATCTGCCCGAGGAAGGGGCACGTGTAGGAGCAGTGTCACCGCATAGTGGAGAGAGTGTGCTGCTCCCTTTAGAATAATAGTGGTCATTATGCTAAGGTGAGGTGTTCAGAGCAATGTCACTCAGAGAGGGAGCGTTCTAAGCTTCGTGGGGTTAAAGCAGGTGAACTCTATAGGGGTTAGGTAGTGGAACAAGGGCCGCCAGACATGTTGGAGGGGTGCAATGCCCAGTGCCTCAGCTGGCAATATTGAAGCTGTGCTGTGTCTGGGAGTTAGTATTCAGACTTACATTTATCAAAGGACTTCATGGTAACTCCTGTGAAGAGATCCCAAAGCGTCCAGCTATCCCCAGTGCTCCAACAGTGGAAGGAAAGGGGTGAGAGCGCTGGGGGAAAGTCCAGGTTACGAGCAATTGGCGTGTTTGGAGAGGTGAAGGTAGCGAGTCCTTTCTTGAGCATCACCATATCCCAGATATCAAGTACCGTCTTAGTGGGAGTAGCAATGTATGCGCTGCAGCCAAGCCAGCTCCCACAAGGGCCGACAAGCCACCACTCGATCCATGTGGAACCAATGCTTCTCGCTCTCCCAGACCACCCATTCAGAGATGTAACACAGATGGGCTGCCCAGTAGAATTCGAGAAGATTGGGGCATGCTAGGCCACCCCCGTATTGTGGTAGCATCAGCAGCGTGTTCGCTACCCGAGGTCCCTTTCCTTTCCATATGAAGGCTCGGATGTCACGTTGTAGACCGTCTGCAAAAGATATAGGACCCGCGGAGGCACGTTAATTTTTATGACACTCACGCGTCCTAGCCAAGAAATATGGAGGGGTTTCCACCTCCGAAAATCTGCCAGGATGGAGCAGCGGAGATAAAGCCAGTTGGCTCGGGACCAAGATGGGAGCGTAGGGGTAATATTGAGGCCTAGGTATTTGATGGCTTCCTGCGACCACTGGAAGGGCAGTAGGTGTTGCAGAGCTAGGAGGTCGTGTTTAGGAATAGTTAAATTAAGCACAGACGACTTGGCCATATTGATCTTAAAGCACGAAACTGCCTTGTAGGCCTGCAAGCAGGCCACTATGCTTGGAAGAGAGACATCTGGTTGACAAAGCGTAAGCAGGAGGTCATCAGCATACATGCTAATCTTAGGTGACTAGCCATCGAAAGGAATACCTTTCACTGTGTCCGTGTTACGGATCATGATGGCAAGAGGGTCGACCGCTAGAGCAAATAGTAGGGGCGATAGTGGGCTCCCCTGACGAGTACCCTGAAGAATTGTTACAGGTCTCATAGTTTGTCCATTGACACAGATAGTGGCCGTGGGTGCTACGTATGAGGCCATTATCTTGGAGATCATACCTGGGCCCAGCCCTATTTTGCCCAACACCACCCAGAGGAAGGACCAGTTCACCCTATCAAAGGCCTTCTCTGCATCTAGCGAGAGAAAGGTGTGCTGGGATATCGTAATAGTGCGATTTTTTTTTTTCCCCACCAAATGCACTAAGGGGCGGACATTGTCCACTCCCTGTCTGTGTCGGACTGTGTGCTTGATCTGGATTAATATGGCCCGGGAGGGTGGGTTCAAATCTAGAGGCCAGTATTTTGGTGAAAAGCTTTGCATCTGTATTGAGAAGGGCTATAGGGCGATAGGAGGAGTAATAGGCTGGGTCCTTGTCCGATTTGGGTATGAGAGAGATTTCAGCAGCAGCCATCGTAGGCGTAAGGCCCGTGTTTTGTGTGACCGAGTTAAATAGCCGCAATAGATGGTCCTGTAAGTAAGGTAGAAAAAGCCGATAAAAGTAGATTGGGCGGCCGTCAGGCCCCAACGTTCTACCCGAGGGCAGGGCCCAAACGGCACTATGCAGCTCCTCAAGAGTGATTGGTTCCTCAAGGAGGACTGCGTGACAGGAGTGTCGAGGTTCCCACTCAAAAGCATCTAGGTAAGTCTTGATCAGCTCAGGGGGCGGATCTTCCCGGGAGTATAACATTTGATAATAATCATGGAAGGCCTTGAGTTTGTCTCTTTCCGCAGTTGCCCATCCTACATCACCCATTTGCAACTTTGCAGTGTGTGTTTTGGTCCGCACACGACATAGTCTGTGAGCGAAAAGTGTGCCCACCTTGTTGCCACCCTCGTAATACCGTTAATGTACACCAAGAGCGCACAGTCAGCCTTTCCCGTCCTGTGGGCCCGTAGCTAGCTACGCAGCACGGCTAGCTGCTGTTTGGTTTGGCGGGAGGGGAGGGCTTTGTCCTGTTGCGCCAATACTTTAATTTCCGCCGTCAAGTTGGATTCCACCAATGTAGCCTCCCGACCCCGGGCTATGGCAATTGATGTGATTGTACCCCGGATAGTGACCTTGAACCCATCCCAAAGAGTGTGAAGAGGAGTTTCTGGTTGTGCGTTAAGAGTGAAATTGTCGGTGGTCCCTTAACGTATCTCGGGTACATCTACTGGGTCACGGAGAAGGTGTGGTAGTAAGTAAGTAAGTAAGTAATCGTTTATTTCGGACACAGCCCATAAAACACATCAGATCAATACAGCGAGATACTTTAAAAATTATGCAATATAAAAACATAAGACATCAAGGTACAGATGGGTTACTATAAAAGCGATAAACATTGCATCGAGATAAAAGTACTAAAAACGGGACGTCAGTCCTGATAACTGGTTGTGGACCTGACAAGAGAGCTAAATGTACATTTTGGTGGAAAGTGGTCCAACCGATCATATAATGTTCAAATAGTCATAAGGAGGAAAATGTGCAAAATAGCAATCATGGGGACTGTACAAAAGGAAAGGTTGGCAGAATAAATATGTGCAACAATTCACAAACACTTGATGATAGGAAGGGGAGGTAAGGCGGATCTCTATCGGGGTTCAGATTTGCAAATAGCCTTCTTTCTTAATGCCCATGCGATGTACAAATACTTAGAGACCGCGAAGGCTAAGGGTTCACTTGTATCACTTTTAAATAGTCTCTCCGCTTCCCAGTAGTGTCTCACACCCATATGGTTACATACAGCCACCAGCCATTTTTTCCAGACGTTCCTATATGAGGGGCAGAATAGCATAAAGTGGGACTCTGTTTCCACTAAACTCAGACAATTTGGACAACAATCGGCCTGGCAAGAGGCATTGGCCCATTTGAAAGTGGCGATCTCAAGGGCAGAACCCCGAACCTATATTGTACGTACAGACATTTTAGCTGGTATGGGTGCATTCTATTCAGATAAGGTTCAAGCCTGGGGGCACTTTTATGGTTCAGGAATTTTCCAGTGAGAGAGTTGGTCTGGTGCATTTCCCACGTTTGGTGTAGGACTGCCTCCCAGTAAGACTGTCTTATTTTTAGAGCATCTCCTTTTGCTATTGTATCCGGGGCAGTCCATAGCTCACTCATTCCTATTCTGTGCGTTAATTCTTTAATGTGTTTCAACCATGGTGTTCTCAGGTTTCTATCAAGAACCAAAAGATCTTTCACGCACTCTCTATAGGCTGCCAATTCGTTGGTGGTCCATAATCTGACCCAGTATAGGAGGGGTTTTAAAACCACTGTTAAGTGTATTGGATTGAGAGCCAGGTCTAAGCGTAGCGGTGTAGTAGGAGAGCTTAAGGGAAGCTTAAAAAGTGTTTTAATAAACCTGTTTTCTATTGTTGTTAGACTCTCAGCATCAGCGTAGCCCCAGATCTCGGCACCCTAAATTGCTGACGCTACTGCTGAGGATTTGTATACAGTGATGACCGGAGAGACAGCTCCGCTAGATGCTGCTTTATACCGTCTCGCTATGGCAGAGGCTTTCTGGTGAAGGGTGGTTTTACTTTTTTCTATTTGTGAGCCCCATGCTTGGGTGTCACTTAGCCTCACCCCGAGATAATCAAAATGGTGAACTACCTCTAATGGGAGCCCCTCAATAGTCACACTGCCTCTGCACCCTTTATCTGGATTGATCATCATAACTTTTGATTATGACGAGTTTAACTCAAGACCCCTCTCCCCGCAAAATGTAACAAAAGCATTTAATTCAGATTGAAGGCCCATAGGGGTTCGGGAGATCAGCAGGGTATCATCAGCAAACATTAATATAGGAATTGGTTTTCCCGCCACTCTCGGGGCGTCATGTTTGCATTCCATCATTCTCTTCACTGCGCCATTGATAAATAAGCTAAACAGTGTTGGCGCAAGAATGCACCCCTGTCTGACCCCTTCAAGATCTCTATCTTTTCGGTCATGTCCCCTGTAGAGTTACATCTGACCCTCGCGTATGTGTTATCGTGTAGGAGCGTGAGTATTCTCAATAGATCTGAGGGAATGCCATACCCAGCTAGTACCTCCCAAAGTATGTTTCTCAGGACCAGGTCAAACGCTGCTCTTAAGTCAATAAAGGCGACGTATAGATGGTCACGCAACACGGTGATATATTTCCAGGTTATCACCTTGAAGCGGAGAACCTGGTCCAATGTGCTGACCTTTAATCTAAAGCCTGCTTGTGACTCTTCCAGCACATTATTCAGTAGTAACCAGTCATTTAATTTGAATAAAGCTTGTCTGCAAAGTATTTTTTGTGAATTGTCAAGTAAGCTTATGGGCCTATAATTAGAGGGGATGGTTCTATCCCTTTTTAGGTCGAGCCTCGAGTAGCGCGCAAGCGCTGCTCTGCGAGACTTTAAGTTAGGGCTTTTGAAAGCTGACCACACGCTCGTGCGTCATGGCCTTTTCCCTGCGGTTACGCGCAAGCAAAGGCCATGGTGCACAAGCGTGTGGTCACGCCTGCTGCTCGCAGTGCGCGCGCACCACTCGCGTGCTAGTTTTGTTTATCTTTCGCGGCTGCGCGGTCGCGTCACTTTTTTTTTCGTTTCACTTTCGCATAATCGCGGCACCCGCGCTTTACTTTTAAGATTAAAAGTAAAGCGCGGGTGCCTGATTAACAAAAGTAAAGAAATAGATGGTTTTTCTATTTCTTTACTTTTGCAGCAATCCTTGCACCGGCGCTTTACCTTTAATTTTAAAAGTAAAGCGCCGGTGCATGATTACAAAAGTAAAGAAATAGAAAACATCTATTTCTTTACTTTTGCTATAATCGCGGCATCCTATCCTACAACGCATCCATAAACCTTACCATAAGGGCTTTTCTCTTACCCTATCTCTAACCTTAAACTCCACCTCTAACGCCATCCTCTCTGTTGCCATACTCCTAATTGTTTGCAGGAATATTTTGTTTTACTTTTGTTCCAAGCTTGGTTTTCTCAGTTTTTGTTTTACTCACTTTTCATGCCTCACTTTTCTTCTTTCCGACTTCGGATCTCAAGTGGTCTTTGCACCCACGATGGAAGCTCCTGAAGGGTTCCTCGCTCACAAAGGTAAAGCAAGCCGGGCCACTCACATGGGACACACTGGCCTTTCCCTGCCTTCCTCTTTGCGAAAAGATCCTTCGCTAATGCATGTGGGGGTGCTCATTCCAAACGTCATAGATCGGTCTCAGCGGGTAGTCATTTTTCCTTCTGACCGCAAAGAATTTACCCCTCAAAAAGCATCAAATATGCTCTGAGAAAGTAAGAAGGGAGGCGTAAAGCATAATAAAACAAAACTTCTTTAAAGTGTTAAGAGAAATGGCCGTTCCGGGACAAAACCTGAAATGAATGAATTATTTAATTTGTTTTACGCAGCACTTCCATAGCTTTTTGCCCACCGGTGCATTTACGAAACCACACTGTCGGCGGAGTGTTTGAGAGAATAAAAAGTAAAGCAAGTAAAAAAGGCAAGGGACCACCAGGAAAATCCATTTACCTTTGTACAGCCTGCACTGATTGCATTCACCTGCGTTTGTTGACCTTGTGCGGGTTTAAATATACAGAGTGGTCGCCCATGTTTTGCTCTTCGGTGACTGCATGTGTAGCACGTAGGTGTTATCAAGCTTATAAAGTTCATCTAATAACTCCCGGGGGCTTCTTGGTGCTCAAAGGCATGGACAGGTTACATAACCAGAAGCTACCTCACGTTTATAGTAATTTGCAGCATTACAATAACCCACTCAAGCTTTGACGATTACACAGAAGCCCCCATGGTGGGCGGCTGCCCTAAGACCAAGTGGCAACCTACGTCAGGTTTTATCAGTGCGCACGGAGAAGCCCCGCTCACCCTGTACAACTTTCTCGAATTTGGGAACCGCAGCCAATACGGAGTTTCCTACCGCAAGGTTCTGGGAGGTCTCTATAGGTTTATTTTTTATTACTGATTAAGCGTGGGATCTTTCTAGATATCGCAATGTGGCCCATGCATAGTACCTGAAAGACAATGTGCTTTCTTATGAGAAGCCAGTGCAGCGCAGCCGACTCGTGACCTGCAAAACCAGTATATATTTCAACTCGTAGAGCCACCTCGTCGGCTTTCAAAGAAACAATCCCGAAAAGCTAACTCTAATTTTTGCGATACAAAAGATACAGCTGGAAGTGTCTCCATAAAGCTGAATTAATTTATTTTAAATATTTATACAGTGTGCTCCTACGCAGTGGGTCTCTGGGTGCTTCTTATACATATCTCAAGACCCGCGTCACGTGTCCCGTGTTGGTAGCTTTACAGTCATTAATAAGCATTTGCAATACAATATATCTGGCATTTACAAGAGTTTAAGCTATTATCATTTACAATGGCAATAGCTCAAACTCTTGTGAATGCGAGACCTATTTCACTTCAAAGAAGCGCCGCCATTGTCCGGGCTGCTTGAAAGTGAAAGCGGGCATGGCGAGGAAAGCACGTCGTGCCCGCAGTAGGAGAAACCCATTAAAACAAGCATTTGCAATACAATCGGTCTCGCCTTTGGGACCTTATATGTATTTAGCTATGCAGCACATTAGCCTGGGTGCTGAAACATCTACTGTTCTTTAACATGGAGGGAAAGTAAGTACCAAACTGCGTGACACCACAGGTATGGGAACACATGGAGAGAAATATTGCCTTTCAGCGGGAAATGGTATAGTCCAAAGCTCTGTTTTTAATATAAAACCAGGGACTTCTGTGGTCATATCACTAAAAATACAAGATTTGAAAAAATATTGTTAAGGGTGATCGTGGAAGACAATTTCTATGGACTGGAATCTAGAGAATGCTAAAGTAGTTCTGGTATTTTACTGACCTCTGCTGGTCGTTTTCTATCAAGAAAGTTAAATAGAGGCAGTTGCCAGAAAAATAAAAAAAAGAAAGTCCCTCAGCAGAAAGCAATTCTGGTATTTTACTGACCTCTACTGTGATACTTGCCACCACTCGCTGCCATCAATCTTTGCTGCTTTCTGCTGGGGAGCGGGACTACAGGTCCCAGGCTCTTCTTGCGCTGCCACTGACGCCCACACAACGCGCCTGGAGGCGCTGATAAAATCTTCAGAGGGCTCCCGCAGCGCGGGACGCCCGTGATACTTGCCACCACTCGCTGCCATCAATCTTTGCTGCTTTCTGCTGGGGAGCGGGAGCGGGACAGGACTACAGGTCCCAGGTTCTTCTTGCGCTGCCACTGACGCCCGCTCTGACGCCCACACAACGCGCCTGGAGGCGCTGATAAAATCTTCAGAGGGCTCCCGCAGCGCGGGACGCCCGTGATACTTGCCACCACTCGCTGCCATCAATCTTTGCTGCTTTCTGCTGGGGAGCGGGAGCGGGACAGGACTACAGGTCCCAGGCTCTACTGACACTGACGCCCGCTCTGACGCCCGCACAACGCACCTGGAGGCGCTGATAAAATCTTCAGAGGGCTCCCGCAGCGCGGGACGTGTGCGGGCGTGCCTGGGCCGCGCCCGGGCCAAGGGCGGGCCCGTCTGCGCCCGTCCGCGGTAGGCCGAGGCTGGGCTGGGCCACCTCCCTGGGTTCCTCATGAGCTGCGATCTACAACTACTCACTGGTAAGGAGTCTTCGTAATTTGCCAGCTTCCTCCAATTCTCCCATTGAATATACTACTGTTGAAGTATGGGCAAAAGGAAACTACTGCCGCATGTGGGAAAAACGATCAGTGCACCTATCACCAAGTACTTGAAAAACACCGTGGGGCTACTTAACAGCGAGATCGTGCATGTTGAGGAACAATTGGCAGCCACTAAAACTGCATTAGATGCTGTTTTAAAGGAGTCTTTAACAGAGGTTGGGCTTGATTAATCAGTACTCACTAATAATGAGAGAGACAAGGTCATTGAGATAGAGCCATTATTAACAACCGATGCTATCGATAAGGACATTGCGTTTAAATTGGCCAACCCATGTATTCTTACTACCCCCTTGGAAATTTCAGCATTATCAAATGATTCTGACCCGCTATCACCGCCCGCAAAAAAAGCGAAACACCTTCCACAAAAGGATAATGGCCTTGTGGAGAGCCAGTCAGTAAAGGCTAAAACCAAATCAAAGCAGAAAGAGGGAGGTAAAAATGCTGGGGCTACAAAGGGGGATAGTAATTCAATAAATTACGCACAAAAATCCCAAGATCTTGAAATACTGTTTAAAAAACTACATGGTAAATTAGTAGCATTGAGCGACGCCTGACGTCAGAAATTAAATCGGTTCAAAAGGACGTGACCTTTTTAACAGATCTGGTTTCCGAACTATTGCCCTCTAAAACTCCGAACAAGATCATTAATATTCATAAAACAGTGGAAAGACCAAAAGAAGGAGTAGGTGCGTCCATTTGTGTTGATGAAATCAAGCAAAGAGATCCTTGCCCTGTATCATCTTTAAGGGACTGTCCGACCACCCAATCTACTCAAGTTTCAAGGACATACAAAGATGGAATGGCCCCTTCTTTGAGACCTGTAAAAACTTGTATGGAGGATAAAATGAATAGCATCACGCAACTCGATAATAACATTGAGAAGTTGTTACATCTCCCTCCTCAGGCAACTCCGTACGTCATTGTCCTGAATAACGTTCCTATTTTAGCAGAAAACCAGAGTGAATCATATGAGACTTAAAAAATCAAGTAGTTCACTGGATTTCTGTAAAGTCTAATTTTGGTATAAATATGTTACATAAGAATATTATAATGCTAAGGAGAGTGAAATGGGTGGGTAGCTCTAGAAAATTATACCAGGGCGATTGTGTTGTGGTGAACTTCCATAGCAGGGAATTGGTAGGGAATCTGATGGAAGTTTTTCCAATAACCTTATTGAGCCTGGTTTTCACCATAATGATTATGATTACATTACCGCTGTCCCACTTGTTTTTTTACAAGCCTAGATATAGCGATGCCAACATAAACCCTAGGTCTACCTTATTCCCAATCGTTCCATTATTTAATAAGTATGCACCCCTGAGAAGTTGCAGCCAAATCGATTGACAGCTTGGGGGTGTGGTTGCCCCACTAGCTAGGAACATGGTTCATACCTTAATTAGCAAGATAGATGCTGACCTAAGTGTACAAGTTCAGAAGGGGGTCATGGGACAGCTAAGGGGCGTGGTCGCCCCACTAGTTGAGAATATGGATCATATCCCAACCTGCAAGCAGATAGATGCTGACTTAAGTGCACAGGCTCAGAATGTGGCCATGGGAGAGTCAGTGATTAATGACATGGGTCACAATTCCATCATCTGTAACAACTTGGAAGATGATCCTTGCGTACGACCTGATGAGTTTTTTCGTATCATGTCATGGAATGTTGCAGGGATTAAAAATAAAATTGAGGAATGGCTAAAAACGATAGAGGGGTGTGCTTTAATCCTAATACAGGAAACCTGGTATACTGAGCCCTTTTTTAGGTCGAGCCTCGAGTAGCGCGCAAGTGCTGCTCTGCGAGACTTTAAGTTAGGGCTTTTGAAAGCTGACCACACGCTCGTGCGTCATGGCCTTTTCCCTGCGGTTACGCGCAAGCGAAAGGCCATGGTGCACGAGCGTGTGGTCACGCCTGCTGCTCGCAAGCACGCGCGCACCACTCGCGTGCTAGTTTTGTTTATCTCTCGCGGCGCGTCACTTTTTTTTTTTTTCGTTTCATTTTCGCATAATCGCAGGCACCTGCGCTTTACTTTTAAAATTAAAAGTAAAGCGCGGGTGCTGTGATGTAACAAAAGTAAAGAAATAGATGTTTTTTCTATTTCTTTACTTTTACAGTAATCGCTGGCACCGGCGCTTTACCTTTAATTTTAAAAGTAAAGCGCCGGTGCACATGATACTAAAGTAAAGAAATAGAAAAACATCTATTTCTTTACTTTTGCTATAATCGCGGCACCCGCGGGTGCGAGATTATAGCAAAAGTAAAGAAATAGATGTTTTTTCTATTTCTTTACTTTTGCAGCAAAACAAATACTTATTTATATAGGTCCTGGGAACAAGGCCAGCATACTGGAGTTCTCTCCACCTTCAAGCCCTAGCCCTGTGAAAAGGGGAGGCCCGATTAACTGGTCTTTTCGAGATAAAATTAAATGTCCTCGAACTGTGTGCAAACTCTCCATGAAGATGAAAAAGCTTCCCGAACTCAGCAGGAAGCTTAGCGTCAAAGGAGGTTCAAGCCATAATAATTATGACAACTCCTCTTCCTCACCTAAGGGATATTGCCCGAGCTCAAAACACCCCTCTGCTTTAGCTTCTGGGAACACTGCAGCTGCAAGCCGCAACGTGATTAGCCGATATCATTTGGACAGTAGTGTCTCATCTCAGCACAACTACAAAAACAAAACAACAGGAAATTCGAAGTCCTCTAGTAAAGGCGGTTACCTCAGTGATGGAGACTCCCTGAGCTATTAACGAAATCAGGTAAGCATGCATCTGAGAACAGAGCCAATAAAGGAAAAGAAGCCCTTCAGAGCAATAACAATAAAACTGACATTGATGCATTTAGGCACTACAATTTTTCTGATCAACCAAAATGTTCACACTATATATCGGGTCTCATGAGTGTCCACTTCTACGGGGCAGAGGATTTAAAGCCGCCGCAAATCGATACCAAGGATGTGTTTTGTGCTATTCAGGTTGATTCAGTGAATAAGGCAAGGACGGCCTTGCTTACTTGCAGGACTGCGTTTTTAGACATGGACCACACTTTCAACATAGACTTTGAAAATGCTCAGCATCTGAAGTTGGTGGTATTTAGCTGGGATCCTGCACCTCGTAAAAACCGTGTCTGTTGTCACGGGACAGTCGTCCTACCCTCCCTTTCCAAGTGACAAAGATGCACCAATTGGCTGTTAAACTGGAGCCCAGGGGACTTATCTATGTGAAAATCACCCTCGTTCAATAGCAGCGGTGTGAATCGAGAGCCAGTCATGTTTGGGGTGGAAGCTCGAAAAGTTGTTGAGATGGAAAATGTCGGCTTGATGGTTCCTCTACTAATGGAGAAGTGCATAGTGGAGATTGAAAAACGGGGCTGCCAGGTAAGGCCTTATTCCTTCATCTGCAAATGTTAACTCAGGGCAGCATTTGTTATGCATCGTAAATGCGGATGTGTAGTTCCCAGGTAGAGCTGGTACTTGTTCCTTTCTTCCAGTAACATTTATTTTACTAACAAAGGTGGACTCCCCAGCCCTGTGTTGCTAGTTGTTCTTGTACTGAAAACACTTCTGATCACAGTGTAGCCTCCACATGAACAACCTTTTCGAGTCCCCTCTACTACCCCTCTACTGCCCCTCTACTGCCCCTCTACTGCCCCTCTACTACCCCTCTTCTACCCCTCTTCTACCCCTCTTCTACCCCTCTTCCCCTCTACTACCCCTCTAGCCCTCTACCTCTCTTCTGCCCCTCTACACTCACCCTCTCTTCTACCCCTCTACCTCTCTTCTACCCCTCTTCTACCCCTCTCTCTCACTCTCTCTACCCCTCTTCTACCCCTCTACCCCCTCTACCCCTCTTCTACCCCTCTTCTACCCACTGTAACTAGCAAAGACACTGTCACTGCAGCATCACTCAGCACCACCACAGCATCACTCTGCACCACCACAGCATCACTCTGCACCACCACAGCATCACTCTGCACCACCACAGCATCACTGCACCACCACAGCATCACTGCACCACCACAGTATCACTCTGCACCACCACACCATCACTCTGCACCACCACAGCATCACTCAGCGCCACCACAGCATCACTCAGCGCCACCACAGCATCACTCCGCGCAACAGCAGCATCACTCAGCACCACCACAGCATCACTCAGCGCCACCACAGCATCACTCAGCGCCACCACAGCATCACTCAGCGCCACCACAGCATCACTCAGCGCCACCACAGCATCACTCCGCGCCACCACAGCATCCCTCGGCGCTACCACAGCATCCCTCAGCGCCACCACAGCATCACTCTGCACTACCACAGCGTCACTCTGCACCACCACAGCGTCACTCTGCACCACCACAGCATCACTCTGCACCACCACAGCATCACTCTGCACCACCACAGCATCACTCTGCACCACCACAGCATCACTCTGCACCACCACAGCATCACTCTGCACCACCACAGCATCACTCTGCACCACCTCAACATCACTCAACACCACCTCAGCCTGCTTTCGGAATCTGCCATCTGTTGATTCTCCCCTAGCGTCTGGACGCTGCTAGTGTTATAATACAGGTACTAGTTCACAACCTTCAACCTCGAAATTGTTCATGCCCCCTCAAAAAAAAACTTTAACAAACAACCATTGGAATAGGCAAAAACAAGTTGCCAGCATTGCAAGAACAAAAGAAAAATGAGGAAAGTTTTTATTGTACATACATTTTTTAATATGGTCGTTCTGTTGGACATAATGCCGTTTTGGTCATATATAAGGTAACAAAAATGCTTCTGGCACTTTTTTTATTACAACTTTTCAGCATGCTGCACAGCAGCCACACCACCACAGCATCACTGCACCAACACAGCATCACTCTACACCACCACAGCATCACTCTGCACCACCACACCATCACTCTGCACCACCACAGCATCACTCAGCGCAACAGCATCACTCAGCGCCACCACAGCATCACTCAGCGCAACAGCAGCATCACTCAGCGCAACAGCAGCATCACTCAGCACCACCACAGCATCACTCAGCGCCACCACAGCATCACTCAGCACCACCACAGCATCACTCAGCGCCACCACAGCATCACTCAGCGCCACCACAGCATCACTCAGCGCCACCACAGCATCACTCAGCGCCACCACAGCATCACCCAGCGCCACCACAGCATCACTCAGCGCCACCACAGCATCACTCAGCACCACCACAGCATCACTCAGCGCCACCACAGCATCACTCTGCACTACCACAGCATCACTCTGCACCACCACAGCGTCACTCTGCACCACCACAGCATCACTCTGCACCACCACAGCATCACTCTGCACCACCACAGCATCACTCTGCACCACAACAGCATCACTCTGCACCACCACAGCATCACTCTGCACCACCACAGCATCACTCTGCACCACCACAGCATCACTCTGCACGACCACAGCATCACTCTGCACCACCTCAACATCACTCAACACCACCTCAGCCTGCTCTCGGAATCTGCCATCTGTTGATTCTCCCCTAGCGTCTGGCCGCTGCTAGTGTTATAATACAGGTACTAGTTCACAACCTTCAACCTCGAAATTGTTTATGCCCCTCAAAAAAAACTTTAACAAACAACCATTGGAATAGGCAAAAACAAGTTGCCAGCATTGCAAGAACAAAAGAAAAATGAGGAAAGTTTTTATTGTACATAAATTTTTTAATATGGTCGTTCTGTTGGACATAATGCCGTTTTGGTCATATATAAGGTAACAAAAATGCTTCTGGCACTTTTTTATTACAACTTTTCAGCATGCTGCACAGCAGCTACACTTCTCTACAGCACAGCTCAAACACATTGGCAAAGTCAATAGGTCTCGCTTTTGGGACCATATAAGTATTTAGTTATGCAGCACAATATCCTTGGTGCAACAACATCAACTGTTGCATGGCTAAACACTTATAAGGTCCCAAAAGCGAGACCTATTGGCTATGCCAATGCTGGTTTTAAAATTGGTATAATAACGGCGCCTTGCCATGAGGGTGGGATCGTATTCCCTTTTATTATGCTGTTCGATAAAACATTCAAATAAGGGGCCCAAATGTATGGTTCAGAGAGGAAAAGGTCTCCCGGAATGCCGTCCATCCCTGGGGCCTTACCCTTTTCTGTTTGTTCTATTGCTTTGAGTGTTTCAGGTAAAGTAAATGTAAGAGTAGAGTTTGTAACTGAGATGGAAATTGGGCTAGTCGTATTTAGGGCTTGAGGGCCGTTAACCTCTTCAGGGCAAGGGGTCACTACAGTGTTATTTTGCTGCGGGCAATCGTATAGGTTGCTGAAGTGTGAGACCCAGATGTCAGGGTTAATCGTTGGGTCTAGGGGATAAGAGTTGGGGGGGTTAACAGCTATGAGTTTCCAAAAGCTTTTTTGGTCAACCTTCTCAAGGGCTTCGGCAATCATTGCCCATTGTTCTTCCTCATATTCTCTTTTGGCTTTCACTAGGAGAGTTTTGTAATCTCGCCTGATCTTTATTATTTCAGGCCTTAAACCCCTTTTAATTGCACTCAACAAGAGGGTCTTTCCTGTTTGCCAGGCATTGTCATACCAGGACGGTGCTGACTTCCTAGGTGCTCCTCTCCTCTGTTCTTTCATGAAACAATGTCTCAGTATGTCCGTGAGCTCACAGTGTATGGGGACGAAATTGATATTGTGGATATTAATAGTGTCAATCTGAGAGAGTTTGGACACAAACAGATCATAAATTAAAGAGAGTCTGTAATCGTCTACCACCAATTCTGCCCACTTGACATTTCTCAAATTGTTGGAAGTTGTAATTAGTGTAGTTGATACAACCGCCTCTAGTTTTGTGTCTCTAAATCTGGTCATTAGAAAGGATGCACTTAGTGCCTGGTGGTCACTGTCTGGTCTAGAAATAACTTGCATATCCTGCAGTTCTGACCAGAGGTCATTATCCACTAGCATATAGTCAATTCTAGATTTACTAAGGCCTCTATTGAAGGTAAAGCGAGGGGGGCAATCAGATTTGGTGTTGCCATTTGCTATTCTAAGGCTGTGGTCAGTAATTAGATCAATAATTTGAGTGCCCACCTTTAACATTTTTGTTGTTTTCTTAAGTTCACGAGGGGGCGATAGATCTTCATGTATATGCCCTGCAGATATTGGGAGGCAGGTATTAAAATCTCCCGCTACAATTTTTTAAGATTTATGGGCTAACTGACCCAATAGATGGTCAAGCTTACTTACGATTGGGGATTGAACATTTAGGGGTATTGATCTGGTGTATATGTTTACTAAGATTATGTGTGTGGGGCCTAACCCAGTGTTAATGTTAATTTGCAAGGCAAGTTTGTCTTTAGAAGTAGTAGGTAGGATTTTAGCCACTGGGAACAGATCCATTCTTAACCTTATTAGAAGGCCACCTGATGGTCGCCCTGCCGGAGATGGAACTGCACTTTCGTTAAAAGCAACATAACCTGGGCGATTCACCGGCTTGATGCCCCAAGTTTCTTGTAGCAGGATAATATGGTGAGAATCGATAAATGCTACCCACTCGGGGTCAGAGAGTTTGGACTTAATGCCCACAACATTCCATGATAAAAATTTTAGGTATTCACCATCCATCGGCCCTAAAGACCGCGTGATCATCTTGGTGGATTCACCCTGCAATGTTGTGTACCCCCCTTTGTCATTGTCTGTAGTTAAGCCCCTGTGCCTTGGCAACCCATCTCTACCCCGCTTAGCGTAAGGTAGAGGCCTTTCGGCCGCTGTCATACGAGATGGTTGGATTGAGATGCATATTGCTGGGCAGCAGGTGTAAGTCAATCGATATCTGACGTATTGGAGGTGCTAGCACTAGCGATTTCCCTGGGGTTCAACTTCAATGCTCTAGAGGACCGATTTTGGTGGGTGATAGAGGGTGTGACCGATGTATGGAATGGGCGGTTCATTTTTAATGAGATGTGCAAATCTGTGTCTGGTCTAAAACGGAGTTCTAATGCAATTAAGTCTTTTGCTAAGGCTGGATCCCCAAAGGTCACACCTATATAATCCCTTTCAGAGAAGGTGTGGTAGTAAGCGCCAGCGCAGTGGGCTTCTGGGGGTCATGATGTTGCCCCTCCATGACAGCTTTATGTGCACGTGGTCAGAGATGGAGATGTCGGAGATCTCCACTGTGTCGAGATGACAGAGGAGGGAGTGGGTGACCAGGGCATAGTCTATGTGGGAGTAGGATGCATGCACGTGAGAATAAAATGAGTAATCCTGTGTCTCGGGGTGTTTGTAGAGCCACGCATCAGTTAAGCTCAGGTCCTCAATGTCCCGCTTAAGGCGAGATAACATAGCCCCCGTGTTTTGAAAAGTAGTCCCGCTTCGATCCAGAGCGGGGTCCCACACCAGGTTAAAGTCCCTGCATACAATAATGTCACCTTCTACCCCATCTAATTGTTCTTGCAGGACATGTCTGAGATATGCGTCCTGCAAGGTATTTGGAGTATAGATGTTTAGTAATGGAAGTTTCAGCTGTCCCCAACAGAGATGTAAGGTCAAGAACTGACCCTCCCCATCCCGAACCACCTTAGTTATAGATGTGTAAAAACTCGCCTTGCAGAGAATACCCACCCCAAGTGTTTTAGTATCTGTGTTGGCCCAGTGGCGCATTAGGTATTTCCTATGAGCCATGCAGTGGCGGTCCGCTCCCAGCAGATAAGTTTCCCGCAGGAGGACGACATCAGGATCGTGCTGCAGTATGTATCGCCATATTTGCTTACATTTGTTTGGGGAATTAAGGTCCTGCACATTCAAAGATATCAACTTAGCGTCTCCCAGTATTGACATGGAGGAGGAAGTTGTGTGCTGGCTACTTCCTAAATGGATAGCCGGTGCTGCAAAGGAATGCACCTCGCTGGTGAGAGGGGACTCTATCATTACCCAGCCCATTTCCATGGGGTAGCAAGCAAAAGGAAGGCTGAGTTGGGTCGTTAGCACTGAAAGTTTGCAAGGACAACCGTAGGATGCAGGACATACACCAAAGCCCCACCCACTGCCTCTGAGTTATGGAATGCCGATAGCAATAGGCGGCTGACCTGGCCACAAATGTGAAATTACCTAAAAGGGAAACCAAGGTAAAACAAACATAAACAACGGACCAACTGTGTCCAACAGCGACTTCCACATCTTGCGGAGACCGGTACCACGGTGCTCCAGTCCCGCTAGAGGAGTCACCCTCCTGGGGAATAAGTTGACTGGGGTAGCCATCAGATGGAGATCAGAGTCCATGGTAAGTAATGAGGCGAAGATTTGCTTACGTTTGTTTGGGAAATTAAGGTCCCGCACATTCAGAGATATCAACTTAGCGTCTCCCAGTATTGACATGGAGGAGGAAGGTGTGTGCTGGCTACTTCATAAATGGATAGCCGGTGCTGCAAAGGAATGCACCTCGCTGGTGAGAGGGGACTCTATCATTACCCAGCCCATTTCCATGGGGATGGGGTAGCAAGCAAAAGGAAGGCTGAGTTGGGTCCTTAGTACTGAAAGTTTGCAAGGACAACCGTAGGATGCAGGACATACGCCAAAGCCCCACCCACTGCCTCTGAGTTATGGAATGCCGATAGCAATAGGCGGCTGACCTGGCCACTAATGTGAAATGACCTAAAAGGGAAACCAAGGTAAAACAAACATAAACAACGGACCAACTGTGTCCAACAGCGACTTCCACATCTTGCGGAGACCGGTACCAAGGTGTTCACACAATGCCTATGCACACGCTACAGTATTACTTGACAGTTCAAGTGAGTGCACATGAGAATGCACGAGAGAATCTTGTGTGATGTTTCTTCTTGTTTATTCAAACACAGGGTCCAGCCAACACGTGTTTCGTCCAAAGGGAAGTGACCCTGGACTTCTTCAGGGCTGATATAACAAAAGAATTAGCCGAGACCTAAGAGCCGGTGATAATTCCAACCCGGCCGGTCATGCTTGGTGCCATAGTAGTCTTTATAGATGAGACTAGGTCAGTCTAAAAGCCGGTAAAAGGTCCAAACCGGTAGGTTCAATTGATAAGTTCCAATCTGTATTATGAGGTATTGTCACCCAATCTTGAAGCGAGTACGCTATGATCGTGATACAACAGCTCCCGGGAGCGCGTAGAGGCCGGATGTGCGTTACTGAGCGCGCGCCACTAACCTCCTGTGTTTAAACCGCTACCTTTGTTACCGGTACCAAGGTGCTCCAGTCCCGCTAGAGGAGTCACCCTCCTGGGGAATAAGTTGACAGGGGTAGCCATCAGATGGGGATCAGAGTCCATGGTAAGTAATGAGGCGGAGATTCCCTGTTAGGACCTGCGGCCCAGCGCTGCCGTTAGCTGAAGGAAGAATAGATGGGACAGTGTCATCATGTGCGGGCCGGTATATGAGAGAGCGGTGATGTGTCTGCACTCATAGGGAGCCTGTAGTAGAGCGAACAGGGGAGGTACCTTTTCTGTGGTTACGGAGGTGATGAATAATGTCCCCTTTAGTTTCCTGTGAGGATGCCTCTGCCTGATGTTTGTGGGGACGCTGCGATTTCACTGTAGTCCATATTGGCCGAGGTTCTCTCCAGGATGCCCTCGGAGGGAGAGGCAGTGCAATCCTGAGGGTTGACACTGAGTCCCAACAAGTGTTTTGCCTCAGTTAGTGAGCGTAGTGAGGGGCGTTTGCCATCCCAGGTGAACAAAAGAGCAAAGGGCTGGCCCCATTGATAGCGTATTCCCAGCTCTCTGAACTTATCCTTGACAGACTTGAAGTCACCCCACTTTCGCAAGGTAATGGGAGAGAGATCTTGGTAGAGCTGGATAGCAAGTCCCGGGAATTCCAGATCGGCCTTGACCCTAGACGCTCTCAGGACCGCTTCTTTCTCCGTGAAGAAGTGCACTCTTGTCAGAATGTCTGGTACCACATCTGTGCGTCCTGGGGCTGAAGCCACTCGGTGAGCTCTATCAAGGGCTGATTGGGAAGCATCGTCATCTCCACGAATCGCCTGGAGAAGGTCCGCCGTAAAAGCCATAATGTCACTGCCCTCCGCACCCCTAGGCACCCCTCTGATGTGAATGTTGTTACAGCAGCTCCTAATTTCCAAATCTTCCTGTTTGGTTTTGCAAGTTCTTGTGTTGTTCTTCAAGAGTCGCTACACGTCACCACAACATCTCTTGGTCCTCATACCTGGCATCAACTGTGCGTTCAAGATCCTCCGCGCACTCTCCTATTTCAGAGACATCTCTCCGAATGTCACGTAGGCAGGATTTAAACTGATCCTTGAGTGAGCTAATGTCAGAGCGGATTTCTTGCAGAAATTGATCCATATAAGCCTGTGTAATAGGGGCCGAGGATGTGAACTCCGTCTCTGGTGCCTGGGAGGGAGGCAGCATCTCAGAGTCTGTAGAGGAAGCCTTATTCCAGAGAGACGTCACTGGGTTGTCTTTTGCAGATTTGGGGCGTGGCATGGTGGGAAGGCGTGCTTATTCCGGTATGAGGTGAGTAGATCTATCATGCGCCTCCTCCCGCCACCAGGCAGGTGAGTAGTGTAGTGTTCAGGGCGTGGTTACCAGTGCAGCCCAGTGAGAGCCAGAATAGGTGCTGAAAACAGGCAGAAGCGTAGGTCAATGGAGGGGTGCTACCCAACAAGGATAGCGAATCAACAGCGTGTAGAGTCCTGTTAGGCTAGATTATGAGAGCAGACAGATAATGTATGGTCCTGTTCTGAACTTTCAGCGTGGCAGAGAACTTGCGGGCTGTACTTCTCTGTCCCCCAGCCACCAGACAGTGAGAAGGTGTCTGCCAGCAGTCACGGTCTTCCTCTTTGGGTAGGAGGCCAAGGAACTGTCTGATCAAAGTAGAGTGCAGGGCGGCCTGCGTCTATGGTTCGTCAAAGAGCGTATGGACCGCAGAGAGTTGGGGAGAAAGGGCCAAACAGCTCCGACCATAGCAGTGAGTGAGAGTGCTTACACTTGTCTCAGTAGTAGTGAAGCTGAGAAGGTAGGAGCACAGAGGTCGCCACCTAGAACAGTTCAAGTAGTCTCAAAGGCACGGTTGGCTATGAGCAGGCTTCGTGGGTGTGTGCCCTGTGGTAACTACTTCAGCTGGAGGCAGGCGGCAGAGCCCCCCTAAGCCGGCCAGCTAACGATCCAGAAGGCTCCCGTGGTCCCCAGGGAGGTCGCACTCACCACCTATGCTGGCTATGATGGGAGGGGAGCTGGCCTATCAGCTTCGGTGCGGGCAGGTAAGTCCAAGCTGGGACAAGGCACGCACCGTAGACACCTCCCCAGATGGTTCCCAACCAGCAAGTTCACAGTGAAGTAGGCATGCAGGCAGTCACTAAGGCCCCCGGTTCCACTGTTGGATGCAGAGGCCGGATCAGTCACCAGACAGCAGGGGTGGATGCAGCTCCTGCAAATCTCTCAGGGGCCTCCTTCACAGCAGACGGATCGCCCAGCCTCCGGTACCACTCCTCACCTCCAGTCTCGTGCCCGAGGGCAGGGGCACAGGCAGGCCGGTTCCCAGTCCAGGAGCGAACGGGCAGGTCAGGCCGCACCAGCAGAATGAAAGACTCCGAGCGGGAGGCCAAATGCCTGGATGCTCTCTCATAGATGTCAGCAGCAGAGGTCCCTGCCAACTGCTGGCGAGTGCGATGGGTATTCTACTTCAAGGCCGGCACTCTCGAGCACCACCGACACCCCCAGCCACCTCTGGGATAGGGTGATCAACCGTCCATAAATTTCACGGACCGTCCGTCATTTTGGTGTCCTGTCCGTTGTCCGTCATCATTCCTTTTACGGACGCCTTTTGTCCGTAATTCTGGGCATTTCAGCAAGCTGTGCTGTTCCCCTGCGAGAAGCCCCAGGAGTTAAAGCTTCTCACAATCGAGGCAGCTCACGCTTCTCTTTTTAACTCCACAGGATGCAGCAGCTCCTCCCTGACCTCGCACAGGTTGTGGACAGGCCCATTGTCATTCTGACTGCAGCTGATTATCACATTTAGAATGACAATGGGCCGTCAGCCTTTAACGTAACGTGCAGGTAAGTGAGTGCCTTTGAGGCGAGTGGCTCACGTGGAGCCAGTAGATTGTAGCAGAGGAGCTTTCCCTAATCAGAGTACTGTGGGGAACTTGAGGCCGTGTGTAGTTTGCCAATGTTGTTCACTGAGAACCCGACATAAATCAAGTACAATAATCCCCGGGGGTGTGGCACCTTCTCTGCTGCCAGTGCCAGGGGCTGTTTTTTCAGCATGCAGCACTTCTTTCCCTTACTACTTTGCAGACACAGAAAGGCCTGTCTCCTTATGAGATGGGTACAGTCCAGCAATTAAATATCTGTGGGGGTTCGACGTTGACAGCACATCCAGTTTAGGAGCTCTGTAGATTTTAGTATTTGCTCTGTGTGCTCAGGGCTGTTTGATTTTATTTTTAATCCAACAATGACGAGCAGTTTATGTTGGTTATCTATTTACTTACTTATATACTATTGCCTGACCTCCTCTGACGTGTCTGTAAAATGTACCTTTTGTCTGGAATTTTTGTCCTGAATTTTGACCTTCTGTCCTGAATTTATGTCCTGAATTTTGACCCTTTGTCCTGAATTTTTACACTCATTGTCCTGAATTTGCACCCATGCCAGTTGCTCACCCTACTCCTGGAGGTTCCGCGACAACCATTCAGGCTGGCAGCAAGACGATGCAGACTGTCTCACTCGGTTCTGAGGGAGCGCAGTCTCTCCACCGCGGATGGCAGCAAATGCTGTCCTCCTCGCCGAGCTCAGGGCTGATACGGATTAACAGCCGAGCCCGCTGATGTTGCGGCAGAGAGGGGCGAGGGGGAGGCCACCTGTTTAAGATGGCGGCAGGGTCCTCCATCAGCTGCAGCAGACCTCCGCTGTATTGAAGCCGGGGCCGAAGCAGGGAGGTTAAATGGCTCCCTAGCAGCTAGAGCAGAGGTGCAGCAACATTCTGTCATCTGCTGTCAGACCCTCAGCGGCCCCAGTGCAGTCGATAGCGCTGGATGGGCCACGGGTAGTCGGAGAGCAGGCAAAGCACATCCTGCTCCATTCCCCTCCTAGGCCACGCCCGATATCTATAAATTTTTAACCTTAATTTCTCGAAAACTGCTGAACAGAATTACACCAAATCACAAAAAAACACTTTCTGGATAAATATCAGGGCACAAGTCCTAAAGAAAGAAGTGGGGGGACTGACCAAGTCAGGCAGTATGCAAGTGACATCATGACGAGTGCTATCAAAGCACATGACGTCACGACGCGTGACATTCCACGTGGCATCACAGGAAGTGACCTCACTGGAAGTGTTGCTCTGATATGTGTATGTTCTAACTAGGGCTCCCGGTTTTCCGTTTTTACGGATTTTTACATATAAATACAGACGGAAATCTATATTTCCTTTGTCTGTATTTATATTTAGAAACAGCAAAATACTAGCAAATTTTGCCACGCTGCCGTCGGGTATTTTGCTACCGACGGGGCACTGGAATGGAAGATAGGGCGCTTGTACCCGCGGCAGACTGTGCTGGATGAAGGAAGGCACCCGGCCCGGAGCGAGACTGGGAGCGTTGAATGAATGATAGACAAGACGGCTTCTGTGCTGGCAGCGCGAGTGGGGTGCCCTGTGTTCAGTGACTCGTGGGTCACGGTGTCTCGTGCTGGCGAGGGCCTTGGGAGAGCAGGGCACCGGGTAGAAACAAAGGGACACTGACAGACGGAAGCAAAGTGTGGCTAATGGACTTGGGATGCCTGCTGTAGTAGAGGCTTCCCACACTTGCGGGAGGTAGTATGCTTCCCACACTTGCGCTCATAGCTGCGCGCGATGGGTTTTGCACGCCGCCTCTGGTTAAGGTGGGCTCGACGCACAGGCGCGCCCTAACTCTGAATGTGGTGGTCCTTGCACACCTGCGCGTCTGGCGAGGTCTAGGGGTGGGTGACTAAACCAGCGTTCTAAGTGCATTAAAAAGTATGGTGACTTGATCCTGAGTGCAATGGGGTCCGGAGTCTGGCTGATAAGTAACGAATATGTTGGAGTTAAGCTTCCAGATAACACACACCTGATATATGAAAAACAATGAATGGAACTGTTGACTGAGAATGCAGTCTTGCCTTGTGAAACCTTGATTGGCTACCGCGATCACCGACTGCTTGCGTAACCAGACAGAGAGCCTGCATTGTGAAACTTCATGTCACTCTGTTATTTAAAGCCTAAATGGCTCCCACGCAGCCTTTCCATTTCATCATTAGCCATTTGCCACATTTACATTTTCTACAGGTGTCAGGCGCCTGACGAGGGTTGTTGGTTGGATTGCTGTCCTCCGACTTCACGGCACCCATCCCGTTTCCTTTCAGACCAGGCATCTCAGGGCTGTGTTTCTTTTCTTTCGCAAACAGCACCGCAACTGTTTCTGTTTAAATTAAAAATATATGGGCACGTAGCTCCCACCCGTGTCCCGTGTTTTATGGCAGCTCACAGGGGGTCCTGTAGACACTGCCCGCAGTCTGGTAAGAAGGGGTGAAATAAACAACAAAGCCTCGTTAACAAGTGAATGGTCTTTTTAAAGACCTGTGAAGTACTCGGGTGCGGCTTGTCAGCTTTGTTATCTCGCGCAGCAAGAAACTCCAT
Organism: Calotriton arnoldi; assembly: GCA_963921515.1. Lineage (NCBI taxonomy): Eukaryota > Metazoa > Chordata > Amphibia > Caudata > Salamandridae > Calotriton > Calotriton arnoldi. Next base: position 35,011 of record CAWUFW010021372.1, on the reverse strand, counting down.
CTGATTTGAAGCACAATCTTTTGGAGATGTCGCGTCGCCTTTAGGAGTAAGGGATACATAGTCAAGCAGGAAGGAGAGCGAGAACGGTAAAGCAGCACAGCCCACTAATTAGCCATCCAAGATCTATCATTTTTTGTCCTAAACTGTACAAAATAGATCATCTACTATGCTGTATTGTAGGCGAGCACATGACATCACGGAAGCCTACGTTAGCACGAATAAAATTGTCAATTTAAATAAATGTGGAAAAATACTAGCTGTAGCGTCGTCTTTTGCTTGTGGCAAAATAAATGTGGATAAATACAGAAAAAATGCCCAAAAAATAAATATGGATAAATACAGACGGAAATGGCAAAAAATAAATACCATGAAACCGGGAGCCCTAGTTATAACATATGCTAACTGAAAATGCAATAAAATATGTTTTTTTAAAAGTTGTCTCCTGCAAAGCATATCATGTAACATGCAGATCACAGATTTTTATTTTATGTAGATAGGTAAGTGGATTACTGCTATGAACACAGAGATCCTTTTGTTACTTGCAGTTAATAAATGGTAATCCTTCTAGTAGACCACAGTGAGCTATGAAGTGTATTTGACTCCTACACCTTGTAACCCTGACTGTCTAATGTAACACATCTTGTACATTAATTTACACACTTACATGATTTATTTGGAATGGATAATGTGTATGTTATGTAAAGTGCTCTAACACTCTGCATTGAGATGAGTAGCGCTATAAAAGAAATAAAAAGGTGCTATTTAAATTATTTGTATAAATACTGAGACAGACCAACCCATCTGACATTCTTACAGTGCATGCACTTACATACAACAAAGTAAAAAGCATGCATCTCTTAAGTACCTGTGAAGAGATAACAAGCTGTGTGCTTTTGTTTTCTCCCCGGTGTATTTGCATTTGTGAGGTTCCAGGACGCCTCCAGTCCCACACTCGATCAAAAGGAGGCCTGATGGCCCCTTAACTTCTGTCTTTATCGTTGCCCAGCTGGAGGTGGAAAAAAAAGCCCCCTCCCTGCCTGCACGTTGCTGCTGGGAATGGAAAGCAGACAAGGTGCAGGAGCTGCTAAACGTGTCCCGGTGTTTCAAAATTACACTGGGACAAGTTCAACATATTTCTGTGGGGCCCAACTTCTTAGCAGGGGGGACGGCATCCACCCTGTGAAAAGAGTGGGTGGACGCCGTGTACCCGCGTGTACACCCGACACGTGCCCTGATAAATATCTAGCTTTCTGCCAAATTTGATGTAATTCTGTTCAGCCATTTTTTTAGGTTGAAGCCTAGCAGACCGAGCAGCTGTCTGGTTTTCTAACGACATCTTGGGGACATTCGGAAATCTTCCCTGGGAATGCATTCCATCCGTTGCTTACCTTTGGCTTTCTGGTTTGTAACTCATATTTTCTTGCTTTCTATTTGCTGGCTTTATTTATTTTAGGCTGTCCAGCATGAGTTCATCCCTTCCCTTGCTCCTTCCAAGTACTCCCTATTATGCCACTCCACTCTACGAATCTCTCCTCCACTCCTCCACTCTACACCACTCAATTCTACTCCACTCTACGTCCTTCCACTCAACGACACCCTACTGCCCCCATGACGACCCACAACACTATGCCACTCCACTCTACACCTCTCCATGACACTCCACTTCACTCTACTCTACACCACTGCACAACTCTCTACGCCACTCCATAACACCCCACTCTACTCCACAACACTGTACATCTACGGCGCTCTGCTCCACTACACAACGCCATGCCACTCCAATTCACTCCACCTCACTCCACTCAACTCTACTCTACACCACTCCAAGACCCTTTACGCCACTCCATAACACCCGACCCCACTCTACTCCACGACACTCTCCTTTACACCACTAACTTTTAGCCATGCTTTACAGCTGCCTAGCCTGTGTACAACATTGCTAAAACATATTGGCAAAGCCAATAGCTCATGCGCAGGTGAGACCTATTGGCTTTACCAATGCTCGTCTGTATTGTTGTCTAATTTTTCCTAAGGAAAGTGCATGGAGAAAAAAGTGTTTTGGTAAACCCCCGCCCTTTTTTTTGGGGCCCCCGATTGACAGATTTATTCTGCACATCTGCATATATGGTTTGTGCCATGGTATTTTGTCCATGTGAATGTGTTTCAAAAAAGGTATTTAACTAAAACCAGGATGCAAGTGGTTTAAATTCGTCCAGTATGGTAAAAATCACATTAAAGAGATCTGGCAACAATTAGGAGAGTTGTTTCCCTGTTTGAAGTAATTGTTAAATGCAAACTGTGATGCCGTAAAACGCATTTCTCTCATGTCAGTTCTTGCTGCACTGTGGTAATAATCTCGATTTCTTTTTTTTCTTTTACAACCAAATTTTATTAGGTTTTTAAAACAGCATTGACATACATGAATAGTATTCTCGTCAGTTCTTGTACATATTACTAAACATACCTGCTCTCTGGCGTGTTTTACTTAACGTCCCCTGTAACAAAACTGTCCCCCCCGCCCCCCTTGAGTTGCGCTTAAGTTAGTGTAATGGGATCTCTGGGTGTTGCTAGGTGTTTATAAATCAAGAGTTTAATTGCTGTCTCTGGTCCTATTGTTCTTCTCTTCCCCTCTACTGTTCCAACACTGCCGGTTGTGGGGAGCCCATCTCGCTAGATCCCTGTTTATCCGCCTTCAACTCGCCTACGAAATTTTCCCATGCCCTTGCCCTATCTATTTTACCTATCCCTCGGCTGGCTTCCCTGAGTAAGAGTCTGCACTCTGCTCCCACCCATTTTTCAAGTTCTCTTTCTCCAAGCATCTATCCTTGGTCCTCCCGGTGCCTTCCAATTCCTAGCTGTCTCTCTCTTAGCCAGAACGTAGGCAAGATCCTGAAACTTCCCGGTCTTGTTTTTGGCCGTGTGTGGGAACCATCCTAATAAATGCTCTGGGGTTTGTGGGAGCTCTTTGTCAATGAGATCTCCAATTATCTGTCTTATGTCCTCCCAAAATATTTGCAGTGTGGGGCAGCTCCAGAACGTGTGAATGATATGTGCTTCCCTCTCTCCGCATCTTGGGCATGCCGCAGTCTCTGTCCCGAAGTATCTCCTAATGCGGGATGGGGTGAGGTATGCTCTATGAAGTATATAAAAAGTAGTTAATTTAAATTGAGCATTTCTAGATGCCTTTGGGGTTCGCTCTAGAATCCTGTCCCAATCCTTTTCTGGGATCTGCTTCCCCAGGTCTTCCTCCCACTGTAACCGCAGACGCTCTTGCGGCTTCTGCATATCCTGCCTCATCGCCTTGTAGAGGCATGAGACCGTTTTGATCCTTCCCGCCGATAACGCGACATAACTGCATCCTGCCAGTGCCCGGGGTTCTGTGCCACCCACGCCCCAGTGTTTTCTAATCCTTCTAGTAAGGGCCCCATGTTTCAGGAACTGACCTCCTGGCAAGTCATATGCCGCTTGCAGTTCCTCGAAGGGGAGTAGTGCAGAGTCTTGGTATAGATCCCCCATTACTTTCAGGCCTGCCTCTTCCCAGTCTTCTAGTCCTGCCCAGTGTTCTCCCTGGGGCAGACAGCGAAGCATTGTTATGGGCAAGTCCGGGGAGTAAGGGATCTTTGCGCCCACCCGCCTCAGGTATCTAGCCTAGCAGCGCACCACCACCCTGGTTTCCGCTGTGTCTCCCGACGGGTTCCTTCGTACCCGCAGCAGGATCTTTGCTAGGGTTGCGCCGTCTGGCGCGACTGGGTACTGCTCCCTATCCGGATTTCGCTCCGCCGCTAGCCACTGAATCAGCCAGTACAGCTGGGCAGCTATATGATATCCCTCGAAATCAGGGACCGCCAGGCCACGCTCCACTAAGGGGCGCTGTAAGGAGGCCAATGCTACCCTTCTGCGTCCAGCTCCCCAAATAAAGGATATTATCATCGAGTCGAGATCCTTGAATGTTGCCCGTGGGATCCACACCTGGAGAGCCCCGAAATAATACAGGAGCCGCGGAAGCGCCACCATTTTCAATACCGCTATCCGCCCAGCTACAGATAGTGGCAATGTTCCCCAGAATTCCATCGCAGATCGCACTGATCTCATCGCTCTACCCACATTACCCTCTAGCAGCTCAGCTGAGCCGTGGTATATTTTGACTCCTAAGTATGGCAGGCAGTCAGGTTCCCACTTCAGGGTCCCTAGATCAGGCGGTGGAGGGGTATTGGGCGCCATGGGGTATAGTCTAGATTTTTGCCTGTTGACTTTGAGGCCGGATATACTGCCGAACTGGGCCAGCTTGCCCCGCGCCCCTCTCAACTCATCCGCTGTATCACTGAGGAATAGCAGAAGGTCGTCTGCTTATAAAGCTATAGTGTTTCACCTCTCCTATCCTTAGGCCATTATAGTCCTGTCCGCTCCTTGCCCTGCACACCAAAGGCTCAACGGCAAGAGCAAACAGCAGCGGGGAGAGAGGGCATCCCTGCCTCGTGCCCCTCTCCTCCTTCTCCCTGGGTGAGATGGTCTTCCCAGTACGTACCCGGGTCGTGGGGGTCGCATATAATAGCCGTACCAATGCAAGAAAGCCTCCTCCCAGTCCCATCCTAGACAGCACTTCATAGAGGTAAGGCCATTGAAGGCTGTGAAAGGCCTTCTCGATGTCCACTGCGAACACCGCCGCCTCTTGCCTGTTGTACCCATTGGAGTCCATGACAGCCAGGAGTCGCCGAATATTTATGGCCGTGTTCTGCCACGGAATAAACCCGGTTTGGTCTGCATGGACCAGTTCTGGCATGTGGGGGAGGAGGCGCATCGCCAGTATCTTGCTTAGGATTTTATAATCCATGTTCAGCATGGATAGAGGTCTGTAGGCTGCGTAGTCATGCAGCTCTTTCCCAGGCTTAGGCACCGGGACAATGAGGGCCTCCCTAGTACTCTCCGGCAGGACTCCCGTCTCTCGGGCCTCTTGATATAGTGTAACTAGTTGGGGCGCCAGCTCCTCCACATACACTGTGTAAATTTCGGCCGGTAGGCCGTCTGTGCCCGGGGTCTTATTCCTTGCCATACCCTTGATGGCGGCTCGCACCTCCTGCTGCGCAATGTCCGCTCCTAACTCCTCAGCCTCCTCAGGGATCAGCCTCGTCATCTGCAGACCTGCAAGGTACTTCCTAGCTTCCGCATTCTCGCCCTCTAGTGACCTTTTATATAACTTCGCATAGAAGCAGGTGAAGACCTCATTGATCTTTGCCTGTCTGTAATGCCTAACCCCTTCCTCGTCCTCTATTTCCACCAGTGGCGGGTTCCTGCTCACCGGGTTTGCCAGCTATGCCAGGAGCAATCCTGATTTATCTCTCTCTGCGTGGGTGCGGTCCAGGTACTTCTTGTAATCGAAGCATCTAAGCCTCTCTGTCTGTCTTGCCACTTCCTCTAATACTGCTTGCTGGAGCCCTGGGTGTTCAGGCCGTCTATGTTCCAGTCCCCTAAGGGTGACCTCTGCCTCCTCAACCTCCCCCAGTAGGATGTGCCTAACCCCTGTGGTGTGTGTTACGCATTGACCTCTCACAACCGCCTTGAAGGTGTCCCACTCTGCATTCGCCGACGAGGCCATCCCCGAGTTGGCCGCAAAGTAGTGCGCAATTTCACCCCTGATCTCTTCCCAGAAGACCTGGTCCTCTAGGGTGTCCGGCCGGAGCTTCCATGGGATCGACGGTATAGGGAGCATCCATTCCAAGGATAAGACCACTGGGCTATGATCCGATATCGTGTGCGAAAGATATTCCGCAGCAATAACGTGTTGTTGCATGTCTGCTGTGCATAAGAAGGCATCTAAGCACGCGTGTACCTCATGTACCACAGAAAAATAGGAATAGTCTCTATCTCGGGGTGCAAGGTCCTCCAAGCATCTATCAGTCCCCAGCTCTGTCTCCAGGTAGTGAATGCGTGTGAGGCTCGTGCTGCTTGGGAGCTTCGCAATGGGGGGTGAGATCTATCTAGAAGTACATTGTCTACACTATTGAAGTTGCCTCCCATTTGGGTAGTTCCAGTCAAGTATTGCATCAGGTAATGTTTCAGTCTTGTGAAGAAGGCTGGTTGTTCTGAGTTGTGGGCGTAAATACTAACTATACTTATCTCTGGGCCCTCTAACCGCCCCCTGATGGCTATGTACCGACCCTCTGGATCTACCAGCGAGTCTGTTAATTGGAATGGGACCCCGCTTGGATCCAGATTAACACTCCTCGTGCATACGCCGAGTATGTAGTGTAAAAAAGTTGACCCCTCCACCGTCTCTGTAAGGCCTGTCCCTCTTTCTGAGTTAAGTGTGTCTCTTGCAGCAGGGCTATCTGGGCTCCCCGCCATCTGATATATGAGAGGAATTTATGTCGTTTCGTCATTGTGTGCATACCTCTAATGTTCCATGTCATGCATTTGTATTTCTGTAAATCAGCCATTGGGTATTGTCACAATTCTCAGCCCTCCTCCCTCCTTGCGTGTTGTCAACAACCTGCACTCCCCGCTCATTCCCATTCGGGTATTTGTGCGCTGCAACGCAAGGTGTCCCCCCCCCCCATGTCAACAATAAACATTCCCTCAAACTCCCACTCCCCAGGACAAGCAGGAAAACACCCCCCATCCAAACTAGTGTTATAAGTCCGCAAGTGACTAGTTCGATCAGTCAGTTGCAAAGGGGGGAAGGCCGCCCGTCCGCCGCTCTCTGTCTCTGCAGCTGCCTTTCATTTCCGCGGTCCCAGAGCGAACCCCCCAAAGCCCTCCCCCCATGAACCCCAGTACCTTGTCGCTTGATCAGGTGCTTCTAGTGTCTCTCCAACCCTGCTTACAATTGTTCCCATCTCTCTCCGTCTAGGCGATGTCGTCCGCTGTCTGCGGTGTTAAGTCCGGGAGTACCACGCTCTGCGCCTCGGAGTCACTAGACCCCTTCTCCGAGCCAGAGTCCGCTGCTGCTTCGCTGCCCTCCGGTGGTACATAGTTTCTTCCTTTGCCCCTCATCAGCGCCACCACTTGCGTTCCGACGTTCCAGTTGCACTTCCTCTTGTGTGGGGGCTAAGGTCTCCCTCATGGCCCGAAGGCCCCGAGAGCAGTTCTCCCGTCTTCTTCTCTTCTCCGGGTCTCGCAGCGGTTTCATCCCTTCGTGCTTCTCCAGCCAGTCTGACGCCTCCTGCGGGGTCCTGAAGAACTCCGTTCCACTCTCCGTGGTCACTCGTAGCTTAGCCGGGTATTGCGTTACATACTTGTAATTCAGCTGTCGCAACCTTTGCTTCACTTCTTGGTAGGAGCCTCTCTGCCTTTGCACATCCCTGGAAAAATCTGGGAAGATTCGTACCTGTGAGTTGTCTACTGCTATGTCTCCCTTGAGGCGCGCCTGGGCTTCGCTATCACCACTTGTGGTGGCGCTCCTGGTATAGGTGGTTTCGCGGGGACTCAGTGCGCCCCCTCTAAGGCGAAGAAGCTTGACAGGCCATCTGGTGCTACCTCTAGGTCCAGGCCCAGCGAGTCAATTTTAGCTTCCAGGCGCTCACTGGAGGATGTGATGGCCTGCAGTATGTCCTGCAGCGTGGAGTCTCCAGGGTGTTCTGCCTGCGATTGGGGCTCCCCTCTCTCCTCCATCGGCTTTTCCATTGGGGCCTCTTCTTTGTCTTTCTTTTTGGGGACTTTCCCCATCGTGCACTCTCGGTCTACGCACTTCTGGTGCAGCGGACACTCTTACAACGTTGGTTTCAGCTCCCGTCGAGTGTGGGGTCTTCTCTTCTTGCGGGCGTTCTTCAGTCAACTATGTTCCCTCGGCTGTACACAGGTTAGTCGCGTCTGCGTCTGCCCCAGTTCCACACTACTCATCACAGGTCTCCTCAGCTACATTCTGCATTCGCAGTTCAGGCCTGCGTCCCCCTCCCTCAGTGTCTTTCAGGGGCCTCTTGTTGCGGTGGGTTCTGGCCTCATGCGCCCCTCAGACTGTCACTTGCTCGACCGGGGACTCCTGGGTCACGGTCCGATCAGTGTGATCACTTCACCTGTCCCGCCTCTGCCCTCCGTCTCCTCACACGCACCTCAGGGCTCTGTTTTCTTCTGGCGTTCTTCCCAGTCCGTGCTCATTAGTGGGGCCTCTCCCCTGTATCGTATGCTGGGCCTCGAGGCAGACAGGTCCTAGGCCCGCTCCCTGGTTTCACCAATGCTGTAGAGCCCAATCAGGTACACTAGGCCTCTGTTGTGTCTCTGTCCACATCACAACAGCCTCCTTGGCGGCGCTGAAATTCCCCTTTTTCTTTTTTTGTCAGGCACATGGCGCGCTGACGTCATTACATTGAAAATGAAACTGAAACTTAGTTTCAGTTTCACTGTTTCGGTGCTTGTGGGACTATCTCAGCCCCCCACCCCGAACACCGAAACAAACAGGAGAGGTATCGTTGGAAAGGGGAGAATCTCCAGGAGGGCAATCTCCAAGCAGGGATCCACCCACTAGTCACCAGGGAGGGGGGGAGTGGCCCCTTGGGCAAGGGTCTTTGCTCCCCCCATTTAAAATGGGCATATACAGACTCCCCCCCCTCCCCGGGGGGCAGATGGGGGCAGTAGCCCCCAATGTGCTCCCTCCCGGGGGGCAGAAAGCACCCTAGACACCAGGGTTTCTTTTTTTATAGTTCAGGTGTGGGGGCTACCCAGAATGGGCATGCCAATGCCCCCCCTCTCCCCCCAAAAAAGATGCAAAAGTCTTTCTGCCCCCCGAGGAGGCAGATGGGGCAATAGCCCCTGATCTGCCCCCGGGGGGTGGGGGCAGAAAGCACACTAGGCACCAGGGATTCGTTTTTTTTGTTATTCGTAGGGGTGAAGGCTGCCCAGAATGGGCCTGCCAATGCCGCCACCCCAAAACAAATTGCCACAGGCTTTCTGCCCCCGGGAGGCAGATGGGGGTAATTGCCCCTTATCTGCCCCCCTGGGGGGCACTAGGCACCAGGGATTTTTTTTCAAAGTTCAGGGGTGGGGGCTGCCCAGAATGGGCATGCCAATGCCCCCACCCCCCCTCAAAAAATGCCATAGTCATTCTGCCTCCCCCCAGGAGGCAGATGGGGACAATAGCCCCTTATCTGCCCCCCCCCCTGGGGGGACAGAAAGCCCACTAGGCACCAGGGATTCTTTTTTTTCAACGTTCAGGGGTGTGGGCTGCCCAGAATGGACATGTCAATGCCCCCCCCCCAAATAAATGCCACAGTCTTCTGCCCCCCAGGAGACAGATGGGGGCAATAGCCCCTGATCTGTCCCACGGGGTGGGGGCAGAAAGCCCACTAGGCACCGCCGATTTATTATTATTTTTTTTTATACGTAGGTGTGGGGGCTGCCCAGAATGGGCATGCCAATGCCTCCACGCCCAAAACAAATTGCCACAGTCTTTCTACCCCCCTGGGAGGCAGATGGGGGCAATAGCCCCTTACCTGCCCCCCCTACGCCCCCCCGGGGAGGGGCTGCAGAAAGCCCACCAGGCACCGGTGATTAAGAGCCAAAAACATAGGGATTGAGGGGATAGCACAGCGAACTCTAAGCGCTATATTTTATTTAAAATAGGTTTTTAGGTGATTCTGCTTTGGACACCCACACAAGTGAGGTATCATTTTTATCGGGAGACCAAGGGGAACGCTGTGTGGTAGAACATTTGTGCCGGCAAGGTGATCCCTCACAAAAATGTGAGGGAAATGTGATTTTTTTTTAAAGCTAAATTCGAGGTTTGCAGGGGATTCTGGGTAGGAACATTTTGGGAGATCCACGCATGCCAAACATCCCTGTACTCCCCCAGGTGTCTAGTTTTCAGACATTTGTGGGTTTGGTAGGTTTCCCTAGATGGGCGCCGAGCCCGGGACCAAAGACGCATGTGCCCCCCTTGCAAAACCAGGTTGTTTTTGACAGATAATTTTGATGTCTCCACAATACGTTTTGGGCCCTGGCCTGTCGTGGGTACTTGGCCCACCCACACAACTGAGGTACCATTTTTATCGGGAGACCTGGGGGAACGCTGGGTGGTAGGAAATTTGTGTCAGCCCGGTGATCCCACAGCTTTCCCACACACAAATGTGAGAAATTTTATTTTTTTCAGCTAAATGTGAGGTTTGCAGGGGATTCTGGTTAGGAAAACGTTGGGGTATCCACTCAAGTCACACCTCCCTGGACTCCCCCGCGTGTCTAGGTTTCAGAAATATCTGGGATTGGTAGGTTTCCATAGATGATAATTTTGAAGTCTCCACAGTACGTCTTGGGCCGTGTCCTGTCACGGGTACTAGGCCTACCCACACAAGTGAGGTACCATTTTTATCAGGAGACTTGGAGGGGAACGCTGTGTAGTTGAAGTTTGTGGCTCCCTGTAGATTCCAGAACTTTCCATCACAGAAATGAGAGAATTTTTCTTTTTTTTTTTTTTTTTTTTACAAAGTTTGGGCTTTGCAAGGGATTCTGGGTAACAGACATGGTGAGAGCCACACAAGTCACTGCATCCTGGATTCCACTGGTTGTCTAGTTTTAAGAAATGTACAGGTTTGCTAGGTTTTCCTAGATGCCGGCTGAGCTAGAGCCCAAAATCCACAGCTAGGCACATTGCAAAAAAAGGGTCAGTTTTCTGTGAAAAAATGTGATGTGTTAACGTTGCATTTTGGGACGTTTCCTGTCGATGGCACTAGGCCTACCCATATAAGTGAGGTACCATTTTTATCGGGAGACTTTGGGGAATGCTGGGTGGGTGGAAGTTCATAGATCCACGCAGATGCCAGAACTTTCCATCACAGAAATGTGAGGAAAATGTGTTTTTTTTGTCAAAGTTTGAGGTTTGCAAGGGATTCTGGTTAACAGAACCTGGTGAGAGCCACACAAGCCACCCCATCCTGAATTCCCCTGGATGTCTAGTTTTCAAAAATGTATAGGTGTGCTAGGTTTCCTTAGGTGCCGGCAGAGCTAGGGTCCAAAATCCACATCTAGGCACATTGCGAAAAAAGGGTCAGTTTTCACTGGAAAAATGTGATGTGCCCACATGGCGTTTTGGGTCGTTTCCTGTCGCTGTTAGTAGGCCACCCACACAAGTGAGGTACCATTTTTATCGGGAGACTTAGAGGAATGTAGAATAGTACAACAAGTGTTATTACCAATTGACTTTCTTTGCATTTCTGCCTACCAAATGTAAGACAATGTGTAAAAAAGAAGTCATTTTGAAAAATGTCCTCTAATTCAAATGCTCGTATGGGTACCCACAATTTCGGAAATGAGCAAATAACCACTACTTCGAACTCTATATTTTGTTCCCATTTCGGAAATATATAGATTTCCTTGGTACCTTTTTATCACTCTTTATATTGTACCAAATGAATTGCTGTATACCCCGTACACAAGAAAAACCATTGCAAGACACTGCTCAGTTATTGGCTCTGGGTACCTCGGGTTCTTGTTGAACCTACAAGTCCTATATATCCCCGCAACCAGAAGGGTCCAGCTTACGTAACGGTATATTGCTTTAAAAATTTGGCCATACTTAGAAGAAGTTATATGTGAAAACGTTGGCACAAACGGCTGTTTTTTCCAACTCAGTTTCAATAGTATTTTATTTCAATTGTTAGTTTCTATAGAAAAACCTTGAAGGATCTACACAAATGACCCCTTGCTGAATTCAGAAATGTGTCTACCTTTCAGAAATGTATAGTTCTCCGTGATCTATTATTGCTTTCAAACCCATTTTTACCACTAACTGGAAGGAGGTTGAAAGGACAAAAAATAGGAAAAATAGACTATGCCCCAGTAAAATGCCAAAACTGTGTAGAACATTTTGGTTTTCTGACAAAAGTCTGCCTTTTCCTGAAAGCTGGAAAGATGGTGATTTTAGCACCACAAACCCTTTGTTGATACCTTTTGCAGGGAAAAAAACAGACACTTTCTTCTGCAACACTGTTTTCCCATTCTTCCTTAAAAAAAACAATAATTAGCTGTATTTTGGCCAATTTCTTGGTCTTCTCCAGGAGAATCCACAAATCCTGGGTACCTTTAGAATCCTCAAGATGTTGGAAGAAAAGGACGCAAATCTGGCGTGGATACCTTATGTAAACAAAAAGTTACTGGGGCCTAAGCGCAAACTACCCCAAATAGCCAAAAAAGGCTTAGCACGGGGGGAGGGGGAAGCCTAGCAGCGAAGAGGTTAAAATTTTTTTTTAATGGGAGGGTAACCCCCACACAACCATTTTAATTGTATAATGTTCGATGACCATTCTCACTGCCTTGACAACTAATAAAGTTCTATAATAAATGCGTCCAGCTCCCACCTTCTAAACTAAAAACTAGAATTCTATACGGAGCGTTCCTTCGAGTACAGAGAAACCATAGCACAGAAGAGAGATACAGGAAGATGAAGGCAACATGATTGCGTGGTTTAAATAAAGAGGTGTTCAAATAACATACTTGCAAAAACTGCGAGAGATGTGTCGAAGAATATAGATGGAAGAAATTTAAAGTATGAAAAAATAAAGCAAAGAGAAAATTGAAGTAGAAACCTTCTAGCATCACAACATTTAGTAATATTTCCAACGAGATGAGTAGGGAATTAACCAAACATTGACATTTTTGTTGATGGCGGATAACCAGGTTAGAAAAGTAAGTGGCATACCCAGTATCAAATATCGCAAATGTCCATCTCTTGAAGATAAACTGGAAAGGGGTTACCTCCCTGGAGACAACACTGTATGTAACTGGCTACATGGACGGTCAGTGTTTTACAAATGCAGCAACTGCAAGGCATGCAATTATAGTGAATGCGTGCAAGAGTATACCGTTCCCCAGGAGATAATTAAAGAAGGACTGTAGCAAAAAAACATCATTTTCAAATGAAATTTGTTATTATGTCATTGAATTACCAAGCAATAAAAAAAAATGTAGGCAGCACAATTTTCCAAGTAAAGAAGATAAAGGCAGAGCATATCAGGGCTGTAAAAAACATAGATGCAAACTATAGCATAGTGAAACGTTTCAGAACCATCATGTAAATCAATAGTGAAGCACGTCTCTCTATCCACTTGTGATCTTATCAGTGACTTCATCAATTATGTCATTTGATATGTTATCAGTGCTGTCATTTAACATGTTTATGCTTATATCGTATGTGAAGTTGTAAGCAGGCCCACAACCCTAGGCAATGTGCAGCAGGTGTTGGGTGCAAGACTACGCTAAAGCCAGGCCCTGCACCCAACCTCCCTCAGGTAGTCAACCCCTGCTGCACCTGGCCTTCTGGACTTTTTTTTTTTTAATGTTTAGAGTTTGCATTGCCTTGTGAAGGGCTTGCGGACCTGAGCCAATGCTTCACAAACCCTACCAAGCTCTTGATCATTCGTTGGAGCTTCGGTGAAAAAGGGATTCCCGGACCAATTTCATGGTCCGCAAACCCAGAGAGAGGTCCATAAAGGACAAGGACCTATTACCGCTGGTTTGTGGACATGTGGCAAAGTTTTGCAGACCTCGGAGGCAGTACCCCAAACTTCAAGCCCCTCCAGCAGATGTTAGTTTAAAGAGTAATGCTTGGTTCTCTTTTAACTGGGATTTAGTTATTTTAGCAACCCTTCTATCTCTTGCTTGTGGGTTTCACTGTAAGAGCAGTGCTTAGCTGTACCCAACCTGGACCTGTTGTTTCTCTCTCCGTTGCAGGTGGACTATGGAAAGCTGTTGGACATGCAGTTCAGATCGGTGCCAGGGCACTGGGACTCTTCTTGCGCCCCCAGCGTTCCTGGTCAAGTAAGCCACTTGACGCATCAGCAGCGGAGCGCTTCCGTCTGGCTTGCGTAGAGCACAATCTGCAGCCGAAGTTCATCCTACCACACAGCCCCTATCTCATGAACTTGGGGTCTCCAAGGCCAGGTATACAACTTGGAGCAGATAAGGAGGTACTCCCCAACATCAAGGACCTGTATAATATCTACTTATGCCTCTATGTGTACATCAATTTGTTTGAAGGTGGTATCTGGCTAGTCCGAATGGGATCCCGATCAGTGATTCTTCTTGACAGTCTGTATATAGAACAGTACTGATTTTTGTCTACTGCATCATTAGAGCACACACCCAACATCTCGAAATGTTCTAACATTTGCAGGAACACTGCGTTTAAAACTTTTAAGCATAACAACATTGTCAGACCTCTTCTGCTACTTGAAAGTTTGTATGTGCATATTTCATCCTAAATAAACGTGCTAATCGCCCAAAAGCAATAATAGCTGGGCATTAGACAAGTCCCCTCCTCCTTTCTATTCTGGATACGAAACTGAGCAACATAACCATTGGTTCAGAACGTTGCAATAAGCTTAGTGCACAACACTGTTTCCAAAGAAAGAGATCTGTCATCCACACACTCTGCAGCATGGATTCCGTGCTCTGTTTTCATTCATTCCAGTAGCAGAAACATCCTTCTGAGATTTCAAAATGCTTATATACCCTGTAAACACCAAACATGGTAATCATTCAAAATCTCTGCTATAAGCCTTGCAAATATATACAAGAGCTATATTGCTAATGATATCACATATTTTCAGAAGAAAGAGGAGATCATTCAGCCCATCTTTCTTAGGCATTCAGCTTTTCCAACCCACAACTCTTTGCAGGCTTCAAGAAGATGGTTGAGATGCTACCTTTCGTTAGACATCAATTATTTCTTATACTACTTTCTATTGTTGTGACATCCAGGAGGTGACCCTTTGCAGTACTCATTCTTGTATATCTATCTGTCCATCTATCTATCTATCTATCTATCTATCTATCTATCTATCTATCTATCTATCTATATATATATATCTATATATATCTCTCTCTCTATATATATATATATATATATATATACAATATATATAGGGAGAGAGAGTTTGGTGATATTTGGCAGTGTACAAGGTTCATTTGTTTCTTACCATCTTCCTGCTTGCAGATGTGTGTGAGAAGAGCCGAGCCATGCTGGTGGAGGAGATGCAACGCTGTCAGCAGCTGGGCTTGACACACTACAATCTACACCCAGGCTCCAGAGTGGGCGCCATGTCTGTGGACGAGTGCTTGGACCGCATTGCAGAGGGCCTCAACTATGCTCACAGGCAGGTGGAGGGAGTGACCACAGGTACCTGACCTAGAAGTGATCAAAACACCTTGAAGTCAGCTGAGACTATGTCTAAACTGTCCTCCCTACTACAGTTGACTGGGCCTAGAGAGATCCTTTGCTCAGGTGTAAAAGTGGCAACCTGTGTATTTCTTTCCCTTTTACAGTCTCCTGAGACCATAAGGAACAAGCGGTAATGGGCGCTGTATCCCGGTGCCAATACCTGTAACCAATTTAAGCTCTAAAGGTAACAGGGTCTATTTCCGTTTGCAATCCTGTGAGCCATACCAGCCCTTGAGGCAACAGGCTATGCATCCCTGTGCCATCCCCGAAATACTTTTTGTATCCCTGTGCCAAACCTCTGATGTCACTCTGACTTACGGGTGATGGACTCTCTCTGTAACAATCCTATGACCTCATCCACCCACCTCGTAGACTATCTAGCACTCTGCCAGTCACTAAACCTCAGTTTAGGAATGACAAAACTGAGCTTTTTGGCACAGATTATAGGTTATTTCTCTGTTTATCCTAAACTTTGATTGCCTTCTTACTTTCTCTTTTCTTCTCCTCAAACCCCACCTCTTTCCTGTGAATAAAGTCTTGGAGAACATGAGCTGCCAAGGGACAACTGTGGGAGGCCGGTTTGAGGAGCTGCGTGGGATCATTGATCGAGTGGCGGATAAATCCCGAGTGGGTGTCTGCCTTGACACATGCCACGCCTTTGCGGCAGGTGAGCTAATATTGCTATGTTGCTACCTTTACTGTTGGTTGAAATGGACCGTCTGCAGAAGGATGGTGTGGGGGGCCATATAATGGGGCTCGAACGTTTGTATGCCTTGCCATGCTGTGGGAGGAAAGTCTTGTTTTCAAGGTTACTTTATTTTCCCCAGGTCATGACCTTTCACAGAAGGATGGTCTAGATAAGATGCTGCAGGAGTTCAGCCAAGTAGTGGGGCTGCATTACTTGAAGGCTTTGCACCTCAATGATTCCAAAGGTGAGTGCATGTTGGTGTTGGAATTTGTTATCTGCAGCCTACATTTAATTGTGGACTACCACACAACCAGCCGGTTTTGTTCCACCAATTCTGCACTCACATGTTCCCGGAGAGAGTTGACTATGCCATCAGTGAAAATGATCCCTTTAGAGTGTCCTCCGCATCAGATGGCTAATCGTAGGGCTCCTTGCTACTTCGCCACAAAAATAATAGCCTGTGATGGTAGTACTGTATTTTCAACAATTGCTTTGTGAAATGCACTCTGTGTGCACTGTTTACTACAGTATTGGAACTTTCAGTGATTCACATTCTTGAATCATTCCCCGTCATCGATATGGGAGTCCCTGGTACCGTATAATAGTAATACAGTGTTAAAGATAGAGCATGAAGGCCCTAGGCCCTTCAATTTTGCATCCTATCATAGTCTATTTAAAAAAGAGACCAAACTTATACTTCAGCCAATCAGGCTGCTTTGCCCTTTAGAACACTCCTGAGAGAAGCTCCATTTGCTACCGCGCATCGTGCAAGGGAGTCTCCACTGAGCTCTGCGCAGTTTCTCCTGCTTGGATACTTTCAAGAGAATATTTTCAATACTCTGATGCTGTGGAAATATTTACCTTCTATCCACAGTGTTTTCCTCCATAGAGATCTGATTTCATTTCACCAGCATGTAAGACAAGGAGAAGAAAAGTCTCTTTAGAGTCTTCCATACCTGCGGTAACAAGAGACTACACTCTGCAGATCTGCACCAAGACTGCATTTATTACCTCTACCCGGATCATTCTGCAAAGGACTGTAAGGTATGTCATATCTTTTGAACCAATACTTTGAAGCATAGGGAGAAGCTGCTTATCTGGCTTCAAAAGCTCAAAATGAGAAAAGAGCCAGTTTCGGACTCTGATTGTGAGGACTCCTCATCATACTCTAGAAGATCCCATAAGAGGGAGACTTCACCCCATTTCCGATCCTCCTTTGAGCATCATTGGAAAGCCTCAAAAAAGATCACTCATGGGTCTTCCAAAGGCCGCAGTCCTTCAAAATCTCCTCACAAATCTAAGTCTTCTTCAAAAAAGGACAAAAAAGAACTTTCTGCCTCCTTAGAAAAGGCTAAAAGGACATCCTCTGAGCCACCTACTTCACCTCCTAAGGTCAGTCACTCATTCAGAAAGCCTTCTTCAGCTCCGCCTGCCGACAGATAGTCAACACGTGCCCTACCGTTGGTGAAAATATGGACGTCAGCGATGTCAAATGTATACGGCAGATCATCGACGACGACAACTACAATCACTACGTTGTCCACCTCCTTCTTGATGACAACATTGTGTCGACAGCATCTGTGACTTGACCATCCACGCTGAAGATTTCCCTGATCTCATAGTCGACTACATTGTAGACGGCTCCTCCATCGATGCCGATAACCTTGCCGACAACGGTGATACAGAGGCCGACTACACCGCCGACAGCACATAAGATGTTAGCGACACCTTCAACGACAGAAAAAATGGCAAAACATCAAAAGCAAGTTTTTGACCCCAGAACACACCTCTCCAAGCAAGGTAACACCATAATTCCAACTCATCTCTTGGAGGAAGAAGACTCGGATGATGATGGGCCCTTTGGAGTTGCAAGCAGCCCCTCCGAGTTGCATGTTAAATGCCAAGAAGAAGAGGAGAACTATGATGAGGAATATGAACAGCACTATTATTCTTCCCATGACCAGTATCAGCAGCCATTCGAGGAGGAGATGGTTTGTCTACCAGGCTGTCTGCTATCTGACTTGCAGTTCATGCTTTCAGATTATAGAAAGCGATTTCCATTTACTACATCTACTGTGCCACAGGCATCAACGCCTACCAGATCACACGCTGCTCAACCATCCAATCCAGCACAAAGAACTACATCATTGACTATATCAGTAAGGCATATACAACAGACAGCCTTGCTCCATGATCTAGATACCTCTGATGATGAGAGAGGAAGGGGAGCTACGCAATGCCCACACGCAATGGCATGACTACCTCATCCATACTCCATCATCTCCGTTACCCACCCCAGTAGACTCCCCAACGGAAGATATTGGGGGTTTTCATAATTTGTTAGAAAGGGCAGATAAAGATTCACACTCCTCATGCCTACCAAGCAGATGGACTGTTATTTATATGATTTTAAGGAGCCTTTCCAGAAAAGCGTAAAGTCCATGCCCATTGTCAGCTATATTTGGGAAGAGGGCTTAAAAGTAATGAAAAATCCGGCTATAGTCACTGCTGTTCTTCCACGCCTCGACAAGAAATATAAAGCCCCAGAGGACGCTCTGACTTGTCTAACTGGCCATCCAAAGCCGGACTCAGTAATTACGCAGGCAGCCCAACGAACATCAAAGAACCCCTTCACTCCGATCTCTGCGCCTCCGGACAAGGAGGGCAGACTCTTGGATAATATAGGCAAACGTTTCTCATCAATGTCAGGGCTGACAGGGCGGCAAATTCTCTGGCCGTTTTGGGAAGATATGATAGGCAGCTATGGGCTGACATCGCCCCATATATAGATCAACATCCGGAAGAGGCGAAAGTGGAAGCAAAAAAGATCTTGCAGGAGGGGGAGCACACATCAGCAGAGATCATAGACTGTGCCACGGATATCGCCACCACTGCATTTAGGCAACATGCAGGTTCTGCTGTGCTCAGAAGGCAAGGCTGGCTCAAAGCTACCTCCTTTAGGCCTGAAGTACAAAATAACGTTTTAGATCTTCCCTTTGATTGAGAGGTCTTGTTCAGCAAGCATGTAGATGAAGCTCTGCAGGCAATAAAAACTGGCACAGAGATGGCTAAATCACTGGGAACTATATCGTTCAGAATGCCATTTCGTGGGGCCAGAGGAAGAGGCCTGGCATCATATAGAGGAGGTTATCAGCAATACAGGTGTTCGAGGCATGTGTGCTGTAGATACACATGCTTTGCATATTCCTGCCATCTAGTGTTGGGTCCGGATGTTTGCAAGTTGTTTTTCTTCGAAGAAGTCTTTCTAATCACGAGGTGATATTGCGCATGGGCATCGCCTCCATTCTTAGATTGTTTTTTCCGCCATCGGGTTCGGACGTGTATTGCTGCGCTCCGAAACAGTTCTTTCGGTTCCCCTCGGTGCTCAATCCACTCTACCCTCGACGGTATTGTTTCGTACGCGTTTCCCACTTCTCTGCATATTGTTTCGGTCAACAAATCCTTTAATTTTGGTCGAAAACTTTGTGGGCGGCCTTCGGGGCTGACCCCGTCGGTCCGGTCTTCTGTGGATGGAACGGACTCCGTTTAAATTCTGTCCCCCGTGCCATGCTAAGTACCCTCGCACCGACTCACATCAAGTGTGTAACTTGTGCTTGTCTCCGGAGCACAAGGAGGAAGACTGCGACGCTTATAAATCGTTTTGGTCCAAGAAGACTCGGTCGATCGTCGGGCTCGATGTCGTGAATTGCAACATCAAAACATAGAACACACTCCAGATATCTTCGCCGAAGAATCCGAGCAGGAAGAGGTCGAGGCGTCGGTGGGAGAAGAAGAGGCCTTCTCTGTTCCGGAGTCGGATTCGGAACTCAAGATAGACATGGAGTCTGAAGACGTGCCTCCGGGGCAAGGTGCCGTGAGTACTGATGACCCCTTACCCATTAAACCCACGCCCAAAACACATAAGGCTTCGGCACCACCTCTGCCTTCTGGCCAAGGTCGCACCAAGACGATGTTTCTGACGCCCTGCCTTCGGGCTCGGCACTGAAACAAATAGACAAGCCTTCCGGCTCTGGACCGAGTCGGCCGAAATCCTCTTTGGATCTGAAACCTTCCGGTTCAAAGCCCAAATCTGGTTAGGAGCTGAAACCCTCCACGCCGAAAGAAAAGCATGCTTCGGAGCCGAAACCTTCCACTCATAAAAGCTAGTCCATCCCGGCAGCGAAACCTTCGGTTCAGAAATCTAAAGACAGCTTCTCTGAACCTTCTGACACTAATTTAGACATTGTTCATCCCAAACTAGATCCCAAACAAAAGAAGATTTATATCAACCCTGATACAGGACATATTCATGCTAAATCTCCAGTTAAACGCAAGCTTCCTTCTGAGGACCCTCACTATAAGATTCCTTTAAAGAAGAAGAAGGACGTGGCTACCAGCCCTGTTTATTCTGCTCCACCATCCCCTCCTCCTCCACCCTCTTCTCCATATTTAGATCCTTTACACATTACACCTCAGGGATCTCCACTTACACAGCCTGAAGAAGATGAAATTAATGAGGAAGATATTCAATTACCTGTAGACCCATGGAAGGATTACACCATTGACCCTCCATTAGACTTAGACAATGACCCAGACCTTTACCCTGCAAAACCATCCCCGCCTGACGATAATGTGGCTTATCAGGAACTCCTTGCTAGAGCAGCAGAGTACCATGGGGTGGCGTTACATAAAGAGTCATTAGAAGAGGACTTTTTATTTGAAACACTTGGGTCCACACACAGGTCAAGCCAGGCACTTCCTATGCTGAAGGGCATGATGAGGCATGTAGATGACATCTTCAAAGACCCTGTGCGAGCACGCATTTTGACTCCTAGAGTCGATACAAAATATAAACCTTCGTCATCTGATCCTATCTTTATTAAAGGTCAACTGCCTTTGGACTCCCTTGTAGTGTCTAATGCTCGCAAAAGAGCTAATTCTCAGACTTCTGGTGATGCCCCTCCCTCAGATAAAGAATCTAAGCTCATAGATGCTTCAGGGAAACGTGTAGCCGCTCAAGCTGCTAACCACTGGCGCATCGCAAATACACAGGGCCTACTAGCTAGGTACGACAGGGCACACTGGGATGAGATGGAGCAACTGCTCCAATATCTCCAAGTTGAACATAAAAGCAAAGCACAAGAGTTAGTTCAAGAGGGCAAACTCATTTCTAACTCTTATCAGATGTGCTTTAGATGCTGCTGACACCGCTGCTTGGGAGATAAATACCAGCATTCTCCTCAGAAGGCATGCATGGCTTAGAATTTCAGGTTTTAAACCTGAAGTTCAGCAATCCATTTTAACACCCCCTTTGACAAGCAACACCTGTTTGGTCCTGAAGTCGATCAGGCATTGTAAAAAAATTAAAAAGGACACAGAAGTGGCAAAGTCCATGGGAGCGCTTCAGGCCCCATCAAATAGAGGCTCCTTTTGTCGCTTCTTTTACAGAGGAGGATCCAAAACCAAATCCTCAGACCCAAATGCTTCCTCATATAAAGGCAATACCCAATCCTCCACCTCTAGAGGTTTTTATAGAGGAGGGTATAGAGGAAACAATTCTTAAGGTAGGGTGAGAAGTGCCTCAGCGCATAACAATCCTTCCCCTAACAAACAGTGACTTGCCCACACTTCCCTCCGATTACTTAACACCTGTCCGGGGAAGACTTCAACAGTTTCTCCCCATTTGGCAATCCATAACAACCGACAAATGGGTGATCGACATTATCCAACATGGTTATTGCCTGGAGCTTATCACCAATCCACCAAACATTCCGCCTCGCACCTACAAACTGTCGTCAGACCACTTACAGTAACTCCTTCAAGACGGGAGCACTCCCTTTTACAGAAGGGAGCCATAGAACCAATTCCGTTACACTACCATGGTTCAGGGGTTTATTCTTTATATTTTCTTATTCCCAAAAAGGACGCATCTTTAAGACCCATGTTAGATCTCAGAGTGTTAAACCAGTACATACTGTCAGAACATTTCCATATGGTAACACTTCAACAGGTGCTTCCACTTCTACAGCAAGGCGATTTTATGTCCACACTAGACTTAAAAAACGCATACTTTCACATTCCAATACATCCAACTCATCGCAAATTCCTCAGATTTGTGATAGCAGGCAGACACTACCAATTCAAAGTACTCCCATTAGGAGTAACTATTGCCCCAAGAGTGTTCACCAAATGTCTAGCAGTAGTGGCAGTTCATCTCAGAAGACAACAAATCCACGTCTTCCCATACTTAGACGACTGGCTCATCAAAGCCAGCACACACCAAAAGTGTCTACGACACCCTCACATCACGCTAGACTTACTCCACCAGTTGGGCTTCACTGTAAATGCGCAAAAGTCTCACCTGCAACCTTCAGAGACACTGTTTTATCTGGGAGCGACTCTCGACACTCAAAAAGCTCTAGCCTCTCCCAATGCAGCCAGAATTCGCAATATTCAAACTCTGTTACTTCAGTTCCAGGCCAACCCAAAATTACCAGCCAGAACCTTCATGCAGTTGCTAGGAATGATGGCGTAATACATAGCAATAGTGCCTCATGCAAAACTACACCTGTCCCCTATAAGGATGCTTAGTACGTTAATGGAATCAGTCACAGGGTCAATTTACAAATCTAGTGTTGGTAAACAGCCGCACCCATTGCTCTCTGCAGTGGTGGAATCCACAAAATTTATCAAAATGGCGGCCCTTCATCGACCCTGTTCCCCATATCCTGCTAACAGCGGACACATCTCTATCAGGTTGGGGTGCCCATCTCCACGATTACACAATCCAGGGTCTCTGGGACACCAAGCACAAACATCTACATATCAACTAGAGCTTCTAGCAGTATTTCTAGCTCTGAAAGCTTTTCAGTCTCACCTCATAGGCAAAGTTGTCTTAGTCCGCACGGACAACATGACAGCTATGTATTATATACAAAAACAGGGGGGACACAATCTCTTCAACTGTGACGCCTCTCTCAGACCAGTTGGAGCTGGGCAATCCATCACAGAACCTATCTTCTGTCAGAACACCTTCCAGGGGTGAACAATCAGATTGCCGACCTCCTCAGCAGAAGGAGACCGCAAATACACGAGTGGGAACTTCATCCCCAAGTTCTCCTTCCATACTTTTGAAAATGGGGATTCCCACAAATAGATCTGTTTGCCACAGTGGACAACGCAAAATGCCCAAACTTCGCCTCCAGGTTCCCACTCCCTCTCTCCAAAGGCAAGGCCCCATGGATGAATTGGTCAGGGATATTTGCCTACGCTTTTCCACCTCTCCCACTCCTTCCGTTTCTGGTTCGGAAGCTCAGGCAAACATCCCTCACACTGATTCTAGTAGCCCCCACATGGGCTCGTCAACCCTGGTTCACCACACTGTTAGAACTATCTGTGGTTCCACATCAAAAGCTGCATCTCAACTCCAGTCTTCTCACTCAGAGCCATGGAGAAATCAGGCACCCAAACCCAAAGGAGCTCAATTTTGCGATTTGGCTCCTGAAGTCCTAGAGTTTGGATATTTCAATCTGCCACCAGACTGCATGCATATCTTGACAGAAGCAAGAAAACCTACCACCAGAGCTTGTTATGCAGCAAAATGGAAATGATTTATTATCTATTGTAATAACAACAAGTTTAATCCTTTAGATGCTTCTGTTCAAAACATTATTTGTTGCCTTCTGCATCTACAGCAAACTGGTCTAGCTTATACATCTATCTGAAAGAGACACGTTAGTGACAGATTCCTTACCTTAGAATATCCCCAGGCGTCCGGCTGGATCCGGAAAGTTTTTGCGTAGCAGTACCCTTGCGCGTCGGCAGGCGGCGCTGCGTGCGGCTCCGCGTCCGTCGTCGGAGTTGTGGATCGCCGGGATGACGTCGCGGGCAGTACTTAGGCGCCGCCCTGCGCGCTGACGCTCAGTTCTTCTTTTTCCGCGCCAGCAAGCGCAGATCCGGGAAGAGCAGTGCCCTGGTCATTTTTTGACCAAACTTTTTTGGTGAATTTTTCACTGTTTTTCTTCAATCGACTTCAAGGTGTCGAGGGATGCCCGGGTTTAAACGTTGCGGCGCCTGTGCTCGGATGATGTCCATCACAGACCCGCATCGGGAGTGTCTCTTCTGCCTCGGCCGAGGCCACGACACGGAGTCTTGTTCCGACTGCCGGGCCCTCAACCCGAAAGCTTTGCGAGAGCGGCCCCGAAAGCTCCTCGAGGCCCGGCATTCGGCTCCGCGCAAGCCCCGGTCGCGTGAGAGGTCCAGGGGTCGATCGCGGAGTCCACACCGGTCGCCGGCATCGAAGTCTTCTTCGTCCGGTAAGTCCAAACACAAAAAGTCCAAAAGCATCGTCGCTCTAGGACTTCGCCTCGCCGGTCTCGCGACTCGGCTGAGGCCCCTCCCGGCACCGCCCCGCGGCCCCGGACATGCCTGTGGAGTCGCCCCCGCAATACCCGTCCTTCCCGGGTTCGGGGGCGGATCCGGCCCAAGTACAGGAATTCCTGTCGGCCATGGCCCGCCTCTTCGGGCCTCAAGGTCCCGCCGGTGCGCCTTCGGGCCCCGCGGGCCCTGATGGGGTTGCTCCGCATCGCCGCCGGCTCCGGCCCCGGCGTCGCCCGTGCCCTCCAGCCTCGATTCCGGCTCCGGCCCCGGCCTCGATCCCGGCTCCACAACCCCCATCGACGCCGGTCGACCTAACGACACCTCCGCCGGCGCCGATGTCTCCGGTGCCGTTCTCGACGCCGCCTGGGGCTCCGGGCGGCGTCGTCCCCAGTTCCTTCCGGCCCGGACATGGACCCGGACCGACGTCGCTCGACGCCGGTTCCGGCGCCGATGGGACCTTGGTTCCCAAATGTCCCTCCTCCTCCTTATTTTGAACCAGAGGAGGACCAGGAGGACTGGGAGGGGTCTGATGACCCTCTGACACAACAGTGTCAGTACGATGAGGACTGGACAGAGGGTCTAGGGGATGCCAGTGGTCTAGATACTTCCCCTGACACTGGCATGCTGTCTCCTCCCGTGGCTACGGAGGAGGGAGCCAACTTTGCAACGGTGTTGCGTAGGGCGGCTGGGGCCTTACGTCTCCAACTCCCTACTGTGGCGGTCAAGACTAACATCTTGACAGAGGTGCTTCAGCCGGCAGCCTCCTCTACGGAGACTGTGCTGTCGTTAACGACGCCTCACTGACGTTCTTTGGGCGCCTGGTCCAAGCCCAACACAGGGGCTCCTGGGGATAGGAACGTGTCTCGACGCCATCGCCCAGCTCCGGGCGACCCCCTGTTTCTCTCTGTCCACCCCACTCCTGAGAGCTTGGTTGTCCAAGCCTCCGCTTCCCAAACCGCCTTCCCTACCGCCCTCCGGATAGGGAATCCAAACGCCTGGATCAATTTGGGAAGAAGGGTTTTTCTTCCTCCAGTGCTGGCTTGCGGTCCATCAACACCGCTTGTCTTTTGGGCCGATATACCCACTCCTTGTGGGATTCGGTGGCGACTGTTTTGCCCCAGTGTTCTGAGGAGGTCCAGACACTGCTTTCCCGCGCCATTGCGGAAGGAAGGGATGCGGCCAAATACACGATACGATGTGGCCTTGATACCGCCGACTCGCTGGGCAGGTCTATTGCAACGACGGTGGCGCTGCGACGCCACGCCTGGCTGAGAACCACTGGTTTTTCAGGGGATGTCCAGAATACTCTCATGGACATGCCCTTTGATGGAGTCGGTCTTTTTGGGTCCAAAGCAGACCATGCGTTGAGCGCTTTAAGGACTCACGGGCTACTGCCAAGTCCCTGGGCCTTTCTGCTACACGCCCTCCGCTGACTCTCTGCTTTTCGCCCCTATCGTGGCCACGGTAGGGGCGCCCGTCACGTCAGCAGCCCAGCCACCGGCCCGCGCAGCAGGCGTCTCGCGTGGCCGAGGACGTGGATTCCGCCGTGGCGGATCGGGCAACCAGCGTGCGGGTCAGGCCACCACCTCCAACCCGTCCGCGGCCTCCAAGCCCTCCTAGTCCCTCCTTTCAGGTGCACAGCACGCCAGTAGGGGCAGGGTCCGCCATCACCTTCACCACTGGCGTACCATCACCTCGGACAGGTGGGTCTTGGACATTGTCCGAAGGGGCTACTCCTCCCCTTCGAGACCACCCCCAGCCATGCCACCTCAATTCCACCGCATGTCAGGGGATCACTTGGTACTTCTGCAGAAGGAGTCACGGCCCTCTTGGCCAAGAGGGCCATCGAGCATGTTCCGACCCCAGAAGTAGGGCGTGGTTGCTACTCCCACTACTTCCTGGTGCCCAAAAGGACAAGGAGGACATGCGTCCTATCTTGGACCTCCGGAACGTCAATCGCTTCCTCCGGAAGGAGAAGTTCAAGATGCTCACCCTAGCTCAGGTCTTGACTGCCCTCGACCCTGGAGACTGGTTGGTAGCGTTGGACTTTCAGGACGCGTATTTCCACATCCCCGTCCTGCCGGCCCACTGGCGTTACCTTCGGTTCACGGTAGGCCCCGAGCATTTTCAATTCACCGTGCTCCCCTTTGGCCTTACCAGTGCCCCTCGGGTGTTCACGAAAGTGATGGCGGTGGTCGCAGCTCATCTGCGCCGGGCAGGGGTTTCAGTCTTCCCATACCTCGACGACTGGCTGCTGAAGGCGGGCTCGTCCCAGGCAGTCGTCTCCCACCTCCAGACTACGGCCGAACTCCTGCACTCGCTGGGGTTCTCCATCAATGTGCCGAAGTCGCATCTGATTCCTTCTCCACAGCTCCTTTTCATCGGAGCAGTTCTGGACACGACGCAGTTTCGGGCCTATCCTCCCGAACGGCGAGTCCGGGATATTCAGGCTATGATTCCGATCTTTCGGCCTTTATCCTGGGTTTCGGTACGGATGACCCTGAGGCTGCTGGGCCTCATGGCCTCCTGCATCCTGCTGGTCAATCATGCCAGATGGCATATGCGGGCTCTGCAGTGGGACCTGAAGTTCCAGTGGGCGCAGCACCAGGGCAACCTGTCCGATCACGTCCAGATCTCGGAGGGGACTGCAAAACAGTTGCAGTGGTGGCTCTCGAACCGGCAATGGGTCATGGGCAGATCCCTCTCCCTTCCCCAGCCAGAGCATACAGTTGTGACGGACGCGTCCCTTCTGGGATGGGGCGGTCACATGGGAGAGGCGGAGATCAGAGGCCTCTGGTCTCCGGCGGAGTCCCGGCTCCATATCAACCTTCTGGAGCTCCGGGCGATCCGACTTGCACTCAAGGCATTCCTTCCCTCTGTCAAGGGGAAGGTAGTGCAGGTGTACACAGACAACTCCATCGCCATGTGGTACTGCAACAAACAGGGCGGGGTGGGTTCTTGGACCCTTTGTCAGGAGGCTCTGCGCCTCTGGACATGGCTGGAACATCAGGGCATGTTCCTGATGGTTCAACACCTGGCAGGTTCCCTGAACGCCAGGGCTGACGAACTCAGCCGCAGGTGCATGATGGATCACGAATGGCGTCTTCACTCGGAAGTGGCGCAAGGACTCTTTCTACAGTGGGGAGAGCCTTGGTTAGATCTATTCGCCACCGAAGAGAAACGCGCAATGTCATCAGTTCTGCGCGTTGGAATTTCCAAGGCGGCACTCGCTCGGCGACGCTTTCGTCGCGAGTGGAGTTGCGGTCTGTTGTACGCCTTTCCGCCTATACCACTTCTACCCAGAGTTTTGAAGAAGATTCGGCACGACCGGGCCCAAGTCATTCTTGTGGCTCCGGACTGGGCTCGAAGAGTTTGGTATCCCGAGCTACTCAATATGAGCGTAGATCCCCCGATCCGTCTGCCTCTTCGGGAGGATCTTCTGTCGCAGCAGCAGGGGACGGTCCTCCACCCGAACCTGTCCAGTCTACACCTGCTTGCGTGGAGATTGAGCGGCGGCAGTTGATTCCTTTCGACTTGCCTCCCGAAGTTTGTGATGTGATTCTGGCAGCCAGGCGTCCCTCCACTAAGGTGGTATACGCCTGCAGGTGGAACAAATTTGTGGCATGGTGCACAGCAAAGGCTGTGAATCCCTTTCTGCCCCTCTTTCTGAGGTCCTTCTGTTCCTTCTCTCTCTGGCCCAACAGGGTTCTGCCCTGGGTACCATCAAGGGTTATCTTTGTGCTATCTCGGCCTTCCTCAGGCTCCCTGATCAGCCCTCCCTTTTCAAGTCCCTTGTTGTTAACAGGTTCTTAAAAGGCATTACTCACCTCTTCCCTCCTGTTCCGTTTGTGATGCCTCAGTGGGACTTGAACTTGGTTCTTACCTTTAATGTGCGCTCCCTTTGAGCCTTCTACATAACTGTCCTCTTCGTCTTCTGACTCTGAAGACAGCCTTTCTGGTGGCCATCACCTCCGCTCGGCGGGTGAGTGAGCTCCAGGCTCTATCTTGCAAACCTCCCTTTCTGTCTGTTCATCCAGACAAGGTTGTTCTTCGGACGCGTCCGTCCTTCTTGCCAAAGGTGGTTACTGCTTTCCACATTGGGCAGACCATCACTTTGCCCACCTTCTTTCCGCCTCCGCATCCTTCCAGAGAGGAAGAGAGGCTCCACCGTCTGGACCCAAAACGTGCGCTCTCCTTCTATATTGACCGCACAAAACACTTCCGGGTGGATGACCAGCTCTTTGTTGGCTACGTGGGCGCCAAAAAAGGTCGGGCGGTGCACAAGAGGACCATCTCCCGCTGGGTTACCTTGTGCATCAAGACCTGCTATTCTTTGGCTGAGAAGGAGCCTCCTGTTGGGCTGCGTGCCCATTCCACCAGGGCAACGGCTGCTACCACGGCCTTGGGCCGCGGTGTTCCGCTGCCGGTTATCTGTCAGGCAGCTACGTGGGCCTCGCTGCACACGTTTACAAAGCATTACTGCCTTGACAGTCAGGTCCGGAGGGACGGCTTCTTTGGCCGTTCTGTCCTCCAGGACTTCCTTGTCTGATCTTTGTTCGCAGACCCACCACCGGGGTTGGTATTGCTGGGGTATCTATTCTAAGGTAAGGAATCTGTCACTAACGTGTCTCTTTCAGATGCACAAGTTACTAACTTGTGTAACGATATATCTGTAAGAGACAGTAGTTAGTGACAGATTCCTTACCGCCCACCCATCCTCCCCGTTCTGCGAACTGATTTCTAGGGTTAAGGACATCCCTTTCAGGGCCCTAGTATTTTTCAGACACCTATGTCAGCTTCTTGCATGGCTCTGCGTTCCTGGCGCGGAAAGTCGTGTACAGAACTGACGTCAGCGCGCAGGGCGGCGCCTAAGTACTGCCCGCGACGTCATCCCGGCGATCACGACGCCGACGACGGACGCGGAGCCGCACGACGCCGCCTACCGACGCGCGAAGGGTACTGCTACGCAAAAACTTTCCGGATCCAGCCTGACGCCTGGGGATATTCTAAGGTAAGGAATCTGTCACTAACTACTGTCTCTTACAGATATATCGTTACACAAGTTAGTAACTTGTGCATTAGGTTGCACCTTGCAGCAGTTGCTGCATATTTGCAAAACAGACAGCATTTATCCTTGTTCAAAGTTCCTGTGATTAAAGCCTTTATGGAGGGCTTAAAAAGAGTAATACCATCCAGAATACCTCCGGCACAGGTATGGAATCTCAACATTGTACTTACAAGACTCATGGGTCCACCCTTTGAACCATTACACAATTGTTCTTTACAGTTCCTTTCATGGAAGGTTGCCTTTCTCATTGCAATCTCTTCATTAATGAGAGTTGGTGAGCTTCAGGCATTAACCTTAGAAGGACCCTTCTTTCAGCTTCATAAAGATAGGATAGTTCTTGGCGCCAACCCAAAATGCATCCCTAAAGTAGTTTCTGCTTTTCATCTTAACCAATCGGTTGAGTTACCTGTGTTCTTCCCTCAACCTGATTCTGTCGCAGAACGAGCTCTTCACACACTTGATGTCAGAAGAGCGTTATTGTATTGTATCGAAAGGACAAAAGATTTTCGTAAAACAAAGCAACTGTTTGTCGCATTTGCACCACCTCACAAGGGGAATCCTATCTCTAATTCTGACATTTCATGATGGATTGTTAAATGCATTCAAACTTGCTATGCAAAAGCTAAAAGAACTTTGTCTATACCCCCTAGAGCGCATTCCACTCGCAGAATAGGTGCATCCATGGCCTTTTTTAGGTAACATTCCTATAGCTGACATCTGTAAGGCAGCAACATGGTCTACACCACACACATTTACCAAACACTATTGTGTGAATTTATTAGCACGCCACCCAGCCAATGTAGGGCAAGCAGTGCTAAAGACACTTTTTCAGACAACTGCAACATCTGCTGGTTAGCCACCGCTTTGGAAGAATACTGCTATATAGTCTATGCAAAGCATGTGTATCTACAGCACACATGCCTCAAACGGATAATGTTTCTTACCCAGTAAGCATCTGTTCTTGGCATGTAGAGCTGTAGATTCACTTGCGCCCTCCCACCTCCCCGGACACCTGTACTTGTTGCAGTTCTCATTATTTACATTACATACACATGGACATTTCTTTACTACACTCACTTACTCCATTCTCACCCTCTTGCGGGAAAACAATGTAACAATGGAGTTGATGCCCATGCGCACTATCACCTAAAGGAGGAGTCACCTTACCTCGTGACTAGAAAGACTTCTTCGAAGAAAAACAACTTGCAAACATCCGGACCCAACACTAGATGGCAGGAGTGTGCAAAGCATGTGAATCTACAGCTTTACATGCCAAGAACAGATGCTTACTGGGTAAGTAACATAATCCATCCCTCCTACACATCTACCTCACAGCACTTTCATCTGCAATATTCCCAGAGACAACCACCTCAAGCGGCCTACAACAGACCTGCACCTAGAGGAACAGCAACATGTCCGGGAAAGGACGCAGGTTGTCGCCAATGACCTGTCAAAGGCTCTGGCTATCCCTATCTCCTCACCATTCAGACTAGGAGGAAGAATATCCCAATTCATCTAACGTTGGCAAGAGATAACATCGGACCAATGGATTGGTCCTAGACCTTGTTCAATTTGGCTACACCCTAGAATTCGTTCAGAACCTACCATTAAACCCACCACCTACCTTCATTCCCAAACATCTACAACTGCTCAGGTTGGAGGTAAAGACCATGTTTGGGAAGGGAGTGATAGAGAGGGTCCCTCTTTTGCAACAAGGGAAGGGATTTTATTGCCGTTTCTTCCTGATTCGCAAAACGTGGAAGGAATGGTGGCCTATCCTCGACCTCCGAGATCTCAACACATACCTCAAAAACAATCATTCTGCATGGTAATGTTACAAGATATTCTCCTACGTCTAAACCATGATTATATGTCAACTCTCGACCTGCAGGATGCATATTTTCACATCCCCATCCATCCTTCCCACAAGAGAGTCCTAAGGTTCACAGTAGCCAGCAGCCACTACCAGTTCAGGGTTCTTCGTTTTAGTCTGAAGTTAGCCCCCAGGATATTTACAAAGTGTCTTGGTTTGGTAGCAGTCTTCCTAAGGAAACAAAAACACCAGGTGTTCCCATACTTAAACGACTGGCTCATCAAGGCGCATTCCAGTCAAGCAGCACAAAAATCTACAAACGCTTGAATAGCCCTGTTCAAAGAGCTAGGTCTCACTCTGAATTGGAAAAAGTCAAGCCCACAACCATCAAGAAATATAACCTTTTTGGGAGCAACACTAGATACTATGATCTGGGCCGCTGGAATTATGTGGTAGGAGAGGGCCAAATTATGCTGCAGGGTTCAGTAAATTATGCGGCAAGGAAAGGTAAATTATGCTGCACTATGCAGCACATTTTGTAATAGTATTACTTTATTATTTTGTAATTTTTTAACTTGGTAACACCGTCCAGGCATTGGTTGTCCCTCATTAATACAATTTTAATAGCCAAATATAGCAATAAGCAACAAAAATGTGACCAGTCCAGCTTTCCAAAGGGCCTTTCTGTGCGCGGCAGCACGTGTCACTGCATTTTTAGTAACTTTTGAACCATTTGAGCTAAAAACATTTATTTTAAAAATCTGCAGCTTATATGGCAGATGATGGATTATTTGCCAAATGCGGCAAAACTATAATTATGCGAAAATCGCTGCAGTTGCATAATTCCAATGCCCTGACTTTAATCAACAAAGCCTGCCCCACATCAAAAAGACAAGTCATTTTAGGGATGATGTCATCATGCATTCCTCTAATTCCGTTCTGCCGGCTAAGGATGTGACCCCTCCAGGAAAAACTAGACCTCCGATGGGTAGGTTTGTTCGATCTCATCAAAGTCACTCCAGCCACAGTCAAAGCCCTAGCTTGGTGGACTCAGCAGATACACCTCTCAGGTGGCCTTTCATTCCTAGTTCAACCCTCTCTGTTGGTCATTACCACTGATGCTTCCTTGGAGGGATGTGGAGCATACCTTCAAGACCTACAGGTCAGCGGCAAATGGCAGAAGCCTTATCAGCATTGTCACATCAATCTGCTCGACCTAAAGACCACACCTGGCCTTGCAGGCTTTCCTCTACCCAAGATAAAGAACTTGGAGGTTCTCATACAAACGGACAGTACAACATCGATGCACTACATAAACAAACAGGGAGGTACAAGATCTCTTCTCGAGAGAGAGGGAGTCACAAGACATCTGAAATTGGGCCATCCGAAATGGAGTGCATCTATGAGCGGAGCTTGTCCTAGGAAAACAAAATTAGATAACGGACACTCTCAGCAGACTGAGGTCATCTTGCCATGAGTGGGAAATGGATCAGGAAACGGTCAATCACATATTCTCACAGTGGGGGAAACCCAAACTCAACCTCTTTGCGAACCCACAGAACACCAAATGCCAATTCTTTGTAAGCTGGCATCACCATCTAGAATCATGGGAATATGCATTTTCGATGGCAAGGTCCGGAATCTTTGCTTACATCTTTCCGCCCATTCCCTGATTACAAAGGTTCTCACGAAGATGAAGATCGAACCTTGCCGAATGATACTGATAGCCTCAAAGTGGCCTCGCCAACATTGGTTTAAAGAACTCCTCCTGCTGTCGGAGAAACCTCACATCCAATTGAAGGTCTCACCTTATCTTCTGAGGATTAGCGAAGGCCAGGTCCTGCACCGAATCCCGAGTCTCTTCACTTATCGACCTGGCTCATGAGCACAATGAATTCGCCCATCTGGACATCCCTCCTGAATGTAGGGAGATGATTTCCAGGGCCAGAGCGGACAGCACTAACAAAACGTATTCTCACAAGTGGAAGAGATTTTGTGTATGGTGTCAACAGGAGTGGATACATCCCCTGTCCTCCTCACCTGAATAGATATTACCATACCTATTGCAATTGGCACGTTCAGGTTTAGCTCCTGCATCCATCAGAGTTCACCTGGCGGCCATTTCTCGATTCAGACGATCACCCAGGTCACCCTCATTATGGTCCTCTATATAATCAATTAGTTCCTCAAAAGCTTATTTAGGGTCTTCCCTCCAGTCAGACCTCCTCCTCCATCTTGGCATCTGAACACGGTGCTATCACAGCTCATGAAGCACCCATTTGAGCCTAGTCACAGAGCTAGTTTAAAGTACCTGTCCTGGAAAGTTGCTCTTCTTGTGGCCGTGACGTCTGCCAGACGGGTCAGTGAGATCCAAGCCCTCACTATTCAAGAACCCATCCTACAATTTAGAGAGGACAGGATAATTCTACATACAAACCCAAAATGTATCCCTAAAGTCCCTTCGGACTTCCACCTCAATGAGCAGATGATTTTGAAGACTTTCTTTCCAAACCCTTCAACACCAGTGGAAAGGGCTTTTCACTCTTTGAACATCAAGAGGTGCATCAAGTACTACATAGACAGGACAAAGAGCTTTCGTAAGTCTAACCAGTTGTTTGTGGCTTACAGTGCACCACGGAAGGGGCAACCTCTTTTCAAACAGAGCATAGCTAGATGGATATCTGCTGCAATTAACTTTTGTCACCAAGCAGCAGGAAAATCATTACAAACTTCTGTGCATGCTCACTCTACAAGGACTATTTCAACCTCAACAGCACTGTTTTTGATTTGACTCCTCAAGGGGATGTAGCTGTAGGCCAAGTGGTTCTAAGACATTTTTACCAGTAAAGGTGATCTACCTCTTTCTTCCCAGCAACTAATACTAGTTCCGCACATTGCCTATAATATAATGTCTTTTCTGTCTTTACAGCATACTAAAATGTCATATTTTCAGCTAAATATTATAAGAGATGTTCATGTTAATGTCTTTGTTTATTCTGTATAAAAGGAATATCTTTATAGAATGGTATTCCTAACAACTCACAGTTCAACGTGCCTCACTACTGCTTTATACTCCGATTCAAGCATGTTAATCTATGAAAGTTCCAATACTGGAGTAAGAAAATAAGTTACTTACCTGTAACTGTAGTTCTCCAGTATTGGAATCTTTCATAGATTCACATGCGACCCACCCTACTCCCCTAAGAAGCTCACCTTTCCCTCCTTTAAGTGGTTCTCCGGCACTCGTGCTATGGCAAATCTGAGAGACTGGAGCTTCTCTTAGGAATGTTCTAGAGGGCAAAGCAGCCTGATTGACTAAAGTAGAAGTTAGGTCTCTTTTTTACATAAACTATGATGGGTTGCAAAATTGAAAGGCATAGGGCCTTCATGCTCCATCTTTAACATTGTATTACTATTATATGGTATCGGGGACACCCATCTCGACAACAGGGTATGATTCAAGCATGTGAATCTAAGAAAGATTCCAATACTGAGAACTACAGTTACAGGTAAGTAACTTATTTTCATCTTTGGAATGGGTTGCTCATCCTAATCCCATTTTAGGCCTCTCCAGCAGTGAGGAATATTCTAAGCATGTCAGTATAAGATGTGTATGCTGCCTTGACATTTTCAGAGCGCACACAAAAGAAATTGCACATTATAAAGTATCTGAAAGAGACACGTTAGTGACAGATTCCTTACCTTAGAATATCCCCAGGCGTCAGGCTGGATCCGGAAAGTTTTGCGTAGCAGTACCCCTGCGCGTCGGTAGGCGGCGTCGTGCGGCTCCGCGTCCGTCGTCGGCGTCGTGATCGCCGGGATGACGTCGCGGCCAGTACTTAGACGCCGCCCATGCGCGCTGGCGTCAGTTCTTTCTTTTTCCGCGCCAGTAAGCGCAGATCCGGATTGAGCAGTGCCCCAGTC
>CAWUFW010021371.1:0-122993 GCA_963921515.1 Calotriton arnoldi | reverse complement strand
GCAACAGACAGACTGATACAGACATACACCCAGTTTAGTCACTAACCCATGCATTCAGTAAGATACGTTAAATCACTCACTTATAGAGTCAGTCACGCACCTACTAAATCATCCATACAGACACTTACACACCCACTCATTCTTCAATACGTCTTTTCCTATATATATTAAAAATATTTAAACTTTACAGAAACACACAGTCACTGGATGATGTCATCAGTGATGTCATTTGAGATGTCATCAGTGATGTCATGAGTGATGTCACTGACCATGTCATGAGTGATGTAATATGTGACGTCATCAGCAGTGCATTGCGGGGCGCGAGTTATAGTTAGCTGAACTAACTATAACGGGGGAATTTCACGGGTTTTGTACGAGTGCAATGTCCAAGTAACTATAACTGTCCCTAAAACCTATGGTTTTTTCAGTGAATATATATATATATATATACACTGAAAAACATGGTCAGTGACATCAGTGACATCACTGATGACATCTCAAATGACATCACTGATGACATCATCCAGTGACTGTGTGTTTCTGTAAAGTTTAAATATGTTTAATATATATAGGGAAAGGCGTATTGAAGAATGAGTGGGTGTATAAGTGTCTGAATGGATGATTTAGTAGGTGCGTGACTGACTCTATAAGTGAGTGATTAAACGTATCTTACTGAATGCATGGGTTAGTGACTAAACTGTGTGAATCTCTGTATCCGTCTGTCTGTTGGTGTGTAAGTGACTGTATGGGTTTGTGAATAGCTACATGAGTGTCTATATGAGTTATTGATTGGTTGTCTGAGTATCTGAATGGGTGCCTGAGTGTTTGTGTGGGTGGGGTGTGTGTGACTCTGTGCATAGATGTGTGAGTGGGTGATTCACTGGGTGCATGGTTTCAAGAGTGCATCTGTGATGGACTGTATGGGTGGGTGAGTGTGTGTATGGGTGTGTTAGTGAGTGAATGTATATCTCAGTGGTACATGATCTGTGATGGACTGTATGGGTGGGTGAGTGTGTGTATGGGTGTGTTAGTGAGTGAATGTATATCTCAGTGGTACATGTGTGAGTAACTACATATGTGAAAGGCAGTATATATGTGTGTTGGAGTATATAAATGGCTATAAGTGAGAGTGTGTGATTGTGAGAGTGGCTGTATGGATGAGTGTGTACTTGTATCAGTGATCGTATAAGAGCGTAAGAATGTGCTAGTATTTGTATGAGTAAGTGAGCTGGTGTGTGTATAACTGTATAGGTGAGTAAATGGCAGTGTGATTAATTATTCGCATGAGTGACTAGGTGTGTGAGTACCTCTATGGATGAGTGGCGGTGTGTGAGTCTCTATGTGGGTGTATGAGTGCATATGATAGTCCTGTACTGAGTGACCGTAAGTATGAGTGACTGTACGGGTGAGTGAGTGGATGTGTGTGTAGACCTAAGAATCAGTGAGTGGGTATGTAGTTATTGGTGTTGGAATGTCTATGGTTTTGCGAATGGCAGTCTGTAATTTAGAGTGGGTATATCAAAGGTTATATTAGGGTGTGAGGAGGTGCATCACATTATCACGTGGATGATGTCATTAGTGATGTCATCAGTGATGTCACTGACCATGTCATGAGTGATGTAATATGTGACGTCATCAGCAGTGCATTGTCGAGGCGCGAGTTATAGTTAGCTGAACTAACTATAACGGGGAATTTCACGGGTTTTGTACGAGTGCAATGTCCAACTAACTATAACTGTCCCTAAAACCTATGGTTTTTTCAGTGAATTTCAAAGGTTTTTTAAATGCTAATTTCTAACTA
The DNA here is from genome assembly GCA_963921515.1 of Calotriton arnoldi. NCBI lineage: Eukaryota > Metazoa > Chordata > Amphibia > Caudata > Salamandridae > Calotriton > Calotriton arnoldi. The sequence continues at coordinate 121,192 of CAWUFW010021371.1, read as the reverse complement.
TAACGTTCCTGAAACCTATGGTTTTTTCAGTGAATTTCAAAGGTTTTTTAAATGCTAATTCCTAACTATAACATGTCTGAAACCTATGGTTTTTTTCAGTGAATTTCAAAGGTTTTGTAAATGACAATTTTTAAATGTATTAATTGTTATATTTATTTTTTTGATACTGATTTACTACATTTTTTTAAACTATTTATTTTTAGATATATTTTTTTTAAATTATATTGTAATTACATTATACATTACATTACAAAATATACTTTCTCAGAATGAATTACTTTAGTTTAAATACTTTGCAAATAGGCAATAGACTTTTAAGTACAGTAGTTACAGTTGTTGCAATGGGCAACACAATTTCAAACACAATGCAACATTGAGCTCAATGTGAATTTCTAGTTAAATGCAATTAGTTACTTTATGGATTACTTTTCTAACCACAGGACTGGATCCTAGATTCAGTCCTGGGACATCTCCTGTAAACAGTTGAGTAAAAGCGTTTTGGTTACAGTAGTGATTTTTAAGGAATATTATTGTATTTTAAAAGTTGACAGAAACCTTTTCACATAGAATCACCAATGTTATCCTATGGGAGGAAATTCACTTAGCAGGTAAGTAGTGTTATCGTTACTTTTTCTTACTCAGTGGTGGATCCTGGATCCAGCACTGGTGCATCTCCTGTAAACAGTTGAAAGAATGCGTTTAAGTCATACAGGCGATTTTTAAGGAATATTTGTAGTTTGTGAAAATCGACACTTTGAAACTTTTCTGCTGAAAACCAGACAATGGATTCCAATGGAAGGAAATACAAGTTACTGGTAAGTACGGTTAGAATTACTTTTCAGAGTCAGTGCTGGGCTAAAAGATGCAGCACTGGGTTCTCTCCTGATAACAGGTGAGTAAATCGGAATTCGTAGTTCGGCTGATTTTAGAGGAATATTATAAAGTTCCAAAACTCCACACTTAGAAGAATTTCCAAGTGAAACCAATCAATGTTAGCCTATGGAAGGACATTCAAGTTACTGGTAAGTACGGTTAGAATTACTTTTCAGGATCAGTACTGGGCTCAAAGATGCAGCACTGAGGTCTCTCCTGAGAACAGGTGAGTAAATCGGAATTCGTAGTTCTGCTGATTTTAGAGGAATATTTGTATGTTTCAAAAGTCGACACTTAGAAACTTTTTCAGCAATGATATCCTATGGAAGGAAATTCAAGTCCCTGGTAAGTACGGTTAGAATTACTTTTCAGGATCAGTACTGGGCTCAAAGATGCAGCACTGAGGTCTCTCCTGATAACAGGTGAGTAAATCGGAATTCGTAGTTCGGCTGATTTTAGAGGAATATTATAAAGTTCCAAAACTCCACACTTAGAAGAATTTCCAAGTGAAACCAGTCAATGTTAGCCTAAGGAAGGAAATTCAAGTTACTGGTAAGTACGGTTAGAATTACTTTTCAGGCTCAGTACTGGGCTCAAAGATGCAGCACTGAGGTCTCTCCTGATAACAGGTGAGTAAATCGGAATTTGTAGTTCTGCTGATTTTAGAGGAATATTTGTATGTTTCAAAAATCGACAGAAACTTTTTCAGCAAAAAGCAGGCAATGATATCCTATGGAAGGAAATTCAAGTCACTGGTAAGTACGGTTAGAATTACTTTTCAGGATCAGTACTGGGCTCAAAGATGCAGCACTGAGGTCTCTCCTGATAACAGGTGAGTAAATCGGAATTCGTAGTTCGGCTGATTTTAGAGGAATATTATAAAGTTCCAAAACTCCACACTTAGAAGAATTTCCAAGTGAAACCAGTCAATGTTAGCCTATGGAAGGAAATTCAAGTTACTGGTAAGTATGGTTAGAATTACTTTTCAGGATCAGTACTGGGCTCAAAGATGCAGCACTGAGGTCTCTCCTGATAACAGGTGAGTAAATTGGAATTCGTAGTTCGGCTGATTTTAGAGAAATATTTGCACAATGGTGAAGGCAGGGGTGGGGCCTGAGGTGACATGTCTGCAAACACGCCCTGTGGCGCGTTTTAAGTTGGAGAATTAATTCCTCCTCAATCCCGAGGGTCCCTAGGGGCCAACTAGCCCACCAGATCGGTGGGATGCCTTGTGGGACCCCTGAGCAGACCTAGGGAGTCAGGGTGTTTCTACCCTGCCCCCTTTTAGCGTTTTGCGCCGTGTTTCTGTGCCTCGTTTTTTGTAATCACGGCGGAATCCGCGCACCCTAAGCGCATCCCGCTGATTTGTTTTTTAAAAAAATGCTTTTTTCTGCCCAGGGGGTCCTTGTGGGACCCCCTGAGCAGACCTAGGGGGTCAGGGTGTTTCTACCCTGCCCCCTTTGTGCGTTTTGCGCACTTGTTTCTGTGCCTCGGTTCTACCGAGGGACAAAATGGCTGCCAACACTTCCTGATTTGGAGTGTTGACAGCCAATTAGCATGCAGCTCGTGATCGGGAGGGTACGCGGACCCTACTCGGCCATATATATATATGTGATTTTACTTGTGATTTTCTCAGGAACTACTGAATGGATTTACACCATTTAAGCAAAAGGCATGAGTCTGAACCAAGGGCTACCTCTTTGCCAAATTTGGTGTAATTCCGTTCAGCAGTTCGGGCTGTAGCTGCGACTAAAGGTTCCTATGGAAAAATGAATGGGGAAAACACATTTTGGGACCCCCTTTTTCTCGGCCCCTGCTTGACGAATCACCCCAAGACTTTCAGGATAGGAGCGGACCGGAGCGCCCCAACAAGTTGGAAACTTTCCCGAAGATTCGTCAACCGGCGCCAACGTTATTTCAAATAGAATGTTGCGGATTTCCTATGGAAAATAGGTCCTAACTATAACTATCTACTGGCGACCGCCAGTAGATAATATATATATATATATATGGCACAGCGCACAGAGCAATAAAAAACTATTTTGCACAAAATAAGAGGAGTCCGTTCCTGTTTTCTGGTACTTCGGAATCGAACCGCGGAAGAAAAAGGTGTTTCTGCGATATATATATATATACACATATATATATATTCACTAGAAAAAACCACAGGTTTCAGGGACATTATAGTTAGTTGGACATTTCACTCGTCCAAACCAGAGAAATTCGGCCGTTATAGTTAGTTGAGCTAAGGATAATTTGCGCCCCTGCAATGCACTGCTGATGACATCACATGTTACATCACTCATGACATGGTCAGTGACATCACTCATGACATCACTGATGACATCATCCACTGACTGTGTGTTTCTGTAAAGTTTAAAAATGTTTTATATATATATAAGCCAAGGTGTTTTGAAGAAAGAGTGGGTGTATGACTATCTAAATGGATGATTTAGTAGGTGCGTGACTGACTGTATAAGTGAGTGATTAAACATGTCTTACAGAATGCATGGGTTAGTGACTAAACTGTGTGAATGCCTGTATCAGTCTGTCTGTTGGTGTGTAAGCAGCTACATGAGTGTCTATATGGGTTATTGATTGGTTGTCTGAGTATCTGTATGGGTGCCTGAGTGTCTGTGTGGGTGGGTGGGGTGTGTGTGATTCACTGCATGGATGTGTGAGTGGGTGATTCACTGGGTGTATGGGTTCAAGAGTGCGTCTGGGAGGGGCTGTATGGGTGGGTGAGTGTGTGTATGGCTGTGTTGGTGAGTGAATGGATGTCTCAGTGGTACATGTGTGAGTAACTACATATGTGAAAGGCAGTATATATGAGTGTTGGAGTATATAAATGACTATATGTGAGAGTGAGTGATTGTGACAGTGGCTGTGTGGATGAGTGTGTGCTTGTGTTAGTGATTATATAAGAGAGAAGTATGTGTTAATATCTGTGTGAATAAGTGAGGTGGTGTGTGTATAACTGTATAGGTGAGTAAATGGGAGTGTGATTGATTCTTTGCATGACCGACTAGCTGTGTAAGTAATTCTATGGGTGAGTGGTGGTGTGTGAGTGTCTGTATAGGTGTATGAGTCCATATGATAGTGGCTGTATTGATGAGTGACTGGATTTATGAGTGGCTGTATGGGTGAGTGAGTGGATGTGTGGTAGTCTGTATTTTAGAGTGGGTGTATCAAAGGTTATATTAGGGTGTGAGGAGGTGCATCAGATTATCACGTGGATGATGTCATCAGTGATGTCATTTGAGATGTCATCAGTGATGTCACTGACCATGTCATGAGTGATTTAATATGTGAAGTCATCAGCAGTGATTGGTGGGGCACAAGTTATACTTAGCTCAACTAACTATAACAGCCGAATTTCTCTGGTTTTGTACGAGTGAAATTTCCAGCTAACTATAACGTCCCTGAAACCTATGGTATTTTCAGTGAATTTCTATGGTTTTTTAAATGATAATTTCTTATTATTCCTACAGAGGTAGGGCATGTGCAGAAAGAAGAAGAAAGGCGCAGAAAGAAGCAAGAGAAATGCAGAAAGAGGCAACAGATGTCCAGAAAGAGGAAGAAAGGTGCAGAAAGAAGCATGAGATATGCAGAAAGAAATAACAGAGGTGCAGAAAGAGGCCTTGTTGAAAAGTCATCCTGTGTCCTGGGCACCCCCAACTTTTTGCTGACTGGTACTGGTGGTAACTGACTCTAACTGACCCTGGGCTCTGCCTAACCAGGCCCGGAGTCAGTGCTATGCTGAAAGACACTTAGAATACAGTGAAAACACCTACATACACTAGGGTACACTATGGGTTGGGGTACCCCTGTGATTGGCATGACCTCCCTGCAGGGCCCTAGTACATAATAGGGCAGGGGGATTAAAACTACCTCTAAGTCCCTAGCATATAATAGGGCACAGCAGTTTAGAGGCCAGCAGCCCTTTTCTGCACTTGCATGTGTGCACTGCTGAGCCTGAGGTCAGTTTAAAAGTAGCCCTGTGTGTGCAGAAAGAGGCAAGAGAGGTCCAGAAAGAGGCAAGAGAGGTGACGAAAGAGGGAAGAAGGGTACAGAAAGAGGCAAGAGAGGTGCAGAAAGAAGCAAGAGAAGTACAGAAAGTAGCAACAGAGTTACAGAAAGAGGCAAGAGGGTACAGAAAAAGGCAAGAGAAGTGCAGAAAGAAGCAGCAGAGGTGCAGAAGGAAGCAAGAGAAGTGCAGAAAGAGGCAATAGAGTTGCAAAAACAGGCAAAAGAGGTGCACAAAGAGGGAACAGCGGTGCACACAGAGGCAAGAGAGGTACAGAAAGAATCAACAGAAGTGCAGAAAGAGGCAAGGGGGTGCAGAAAGAGGCAAGAGGGGTACAGACATTTGCGAGAGGTGAAGAAAGAAGCAAGAGCAGTACAAAAAGATATAACAGAGGTGCAGAAGGAGGCAAGAGGGGTAAAGAAAGAGGCACAAGAAGTGCAGAAACAAGCAAAAGAGGTGTGGAAAGAGGCAAGAGGGGTGCACAAAGCAGCAAGAGAGGTGCAGATTGAGGCAAGAGAGGTGCACAGAGAGGAAAGAAGGGTGCAGAAAGAGGCAAGTTGGGTGCAGAAAGAAGCAAGAGAGGTGTAGAAAGAAGCAAGAGAAGTGCAGAAAGAAACAACAGAGGTGCAGAAAGAAGCAAGAGCAGTGCAGAAAAACCAACAGAGGTACAGAAAGAGGCAAGAGGGGTGCAGAAAGAGGTAAGAGAAGTGCAGAAAGAAGCAAAAGAGGTGCAGAAAGAGGCAATAGGGGGCAGAAAGAGGCAAGAGCAGTGCAGAAAGAACCAAGAGACATGCAGGAAAAGGGAAGAAGGGTACAGAAAGAGGCACGAGGGGTGCAGAAAGAAGCAAGAGAGGTGTAGAAAGAAGCAAGAGAAGTACAGAAAGAAGCAACAGAGGTGCAGAAAGAGGCAAGAAAAGTGCAGAAAGACGCAAGAGTGTTGCAGAAACAGGCAAAAGAGGTGCAGAAAGAGGGAACAGGGGTGCACAACCGAGTCAAGAGAGGTACAGAAAGAATCAACAGAAGTGCAGAAAGAGGCAAGAGGGGTGCGGAAATGTGCACGAGAATAGCAGATAGAAGCAAGAGCAGTGCAGAAATAACCAACAGAGGTGCAGAAAGAGGCAAGAGGGGTGCAGAAAGAGGCAAGAGAAGTTCAGAAAAAAGCAAAAGAAGTCCAGAAAGAGGCAAGAGAGGAGCAGAAAGAGGCAAGGGAGGGGCACACTGAGGCACGAGGGGTGCAGAAATTTGCAAGAGAGGTGCAGAAAGAAACAACAGGAGTACAGAAAGAAGCAACCGAGATGCAGAAAGAGGCAAGAGGGGTGCAGAAAGAAGCAAGATAAGTGCAGAAAGAAGCAAGAGGGGTACAGAAAGAGACAAAAGAAGTGCAGAAGGAAGCAACAGAGGTGCAGAAAGAGGCAAGAGGACTGCAGAAAGAGGGAGGAGGGATGCAGAAAGAGGCACAGGGGTACAGAAAGAAGCAAGAGAGATGCAGAAAGAAGCTATAGAAATGCATAAAAAAGCAACAGAGATGCAGAAAGGGGGAAGTGGGGTGGAGAAAGAGGCAAGAGGGATACAGAAATAAACAAGAGAGGTGCAGAAAGAAACAAAAGAAGTGCAGAAAGAAGGAACAGAGGTGCAGAAAGGGGCAAGAAGGGTGCAGAAAGAGGGAAGAGGGGTGTGAAAGAGGCATGAGGGGTGCAGAAAGAAGGGACAGAGGTACAGAAAGAAGAAAGAGAAGTGCAGAAAGAAGCAACAGTGGTGTAAAATGGGGGAACAGGGTTGGAGAAAGTGGCGAGAGGGGTGCAGAAAGAAACGAGAGAGGTGCAGAAAGAAACAAAAGAAGAGTATGAAGAAGGAACAGGGGTGCAGAAAGAGGCAAGAGGGGGGCAGAAAAAAGCACGAGTGGTACAGAAAGAAACAAGAGAGGTGCAGAAAGAAGCAAGAGTAGTGCAGAAAGATGCAACAGAGGTGCAGAAAGAGGAAAGGGGGTGCAAAAAGAAGGAAGAGGGGTGCAGAAAGAGGCACAAGGGGTGCACAAAGAAGCAAGAGAGGTGCAGAAAGAAGCAACAGAGGTGCAGAAAGAGGGAAGAGGGGTGGAGAAAGAGACAAGAGAAGTGCAGAAAAAGAAAGAAGCAACAGAGGTGCAGAAAGAGGGAAGAGGGATGGAGAAAGAGACAAGAGGGGTGCAGAAAGAAGCAAGAGAGGTGCAGAAAGACGCAAGATACGTGCAGAAAGAAGCAACATAGATGCAGAGAGAGGGGTGGAGAAAGAGACAAAAGAAGTGCGGAAAGAAGCAACAGACATGCAGAAAGGGGGAAGAGGTATGGAGAAAGAGACAAGAGGGGTGCAGAAAGAAGCAAGAGAGAGGCAGAAAGAAACAAAAGAAGTGCAGAAAGAAGGAACAGAGGTGCAGAAAGAGGCAGGAGGGGTGCAGAAAGAGGCAAGAGGAGTGTACAAAGAAGCAAGTGAGGTGCAGAAAGAGGCAAAAGAGGTGCAGAAAGTAGAAGAGATGTGCAGAAAGAGGCAAGAGAAGTACAGAAAAAGAAAGAAAGTTGCAGAAAGAAGCAACAGAAATGCAGAAAGAGGCAAGAGAGGCGCAGAAAGAAGCAATAGTGGCTCGCAAACCATTAGTACCAATTTAACACCCACATTTAGCAATAAGTAACAGGTGAGCCCTCACTTAACGAGGCAAGAAAAGTGCAGAAAGACGCAAGAGTGTTGCAGAAACAGGCAAAAGAGGTGCAGAAAGAGGGAACAGGGGTGCACACCGAGTCAAGAGAGGTACAGAAAGAATCAACAGAAGTGCAGAAAGAGGCAAGAGGGGTGCGGAAATGTGCACGGGAATAGCAGATAGAAGCAAGAGCAGTGCAGAAATAACCAACAGAGGTGCAGAAAGAGGCAAGAGGGGTGCAGAAAGAGGCAAGAGAAGTTCAGAAAAAAGCAAAAGAAGTCCAGAAAGAGGCAAGAGAGGAGCAGAAAGAGACAAGGGAGGGGCACACTTAGGCACGAGGGGTGCAGAAATTTGCAAGAGAGGTGCAGAAAGAAACAACAGGAGTGAAGAAAGAAGCAACCGAGATGCAGAAAGAGGCAAGAGGGGTGCAGAAAGAAGCAAGATAAGTGCAGAAAGAAGCAAGAGGGGTGCAGAAAGAGACAAAAGAAGTGCAGAAGGAAGCAACAGAGGTGCAGAAAGAGGAAAGAGGACTCCAGAAAGAGGGATGAGGGATGCAGAAAGAGGCACAGGGGTACAGAAAGAAGCAAGAGAGATGCAGAAAGAAGCTATAGAAATGCATAAAAAAGCAACAGAGATGCAGAAAGGGGGAAGTGGGGTGGAGAAAGAGGCAAGAGGGATACAGAAATAAACAAGAGAGGTGCAGAAAGAAACAAAAGAAGTGCAGAAAGAAGGAACAGAGGTGCAGAAAGAGGCAAGAAGGGTGCAGAAAGAGGGAAGAGGGGTGTGAAAGAGGCATGAGGGGTGCAGAAAGAAGGGACAGAGGTGCAGAAAGAAGAAAGATAAGTGCAGAAAGAAGCAACAGTGGTGCAAAAAGGGGGAACAGGGTTGGAGAAAGTGGCGAGAGGGGTGCAGAAAGAAACGAGAGAGGTGCAGAAAGAAACAAAAGAAGAGCAGAAAGAAGGAACAGGGGTGCAGAAAGAGGCAAGAGGGGGGCAGAAAAAAGCACGAGTGGTACAGAAAGAAGCAAGAGAGGTGCAGAAAGAAGCAAGAGTAGTGCAGAAAGATGCAACAGAGGTGCAGAAAGAGGAAAGGGGGTGCAAAAAGAAGGAAGAGGGGTGCAGAAAGAGGCACAAGGGGTGCACAAAGAAGCAAGAGAGGTGCAGAAAGAAGCAACAGAGGTGCAGAAAGAAGCAACAGAGGTGCAGAAAGAGGGAAGAGGGGTGGAGAAAGAGACAAGAGAAGTGCAGAAAAAGAAAGAAGCAACAGAGGTGCAGAAAGAGGGAAGAGGGATGGAGAAAAAGACAAGAGGGGTGCAGAAAGAAACAAGAGAGGTGCAGAAAGACGCAAGATACATGCAGAAAGAAGCAACATAGATGCCGAAAGAGGGAAGAGGGGTGGAGAAAGAGACAAAAGAAGTGCGGAAAGAAGCAACAGACATGCAGAAAGGGGGAAGAGGTATGGAGAAAGAGACAAGAGGGGTGCAGAAAGAAGCAAGAGAGAGGCAGAAAGAAACAAAAGAAGTGCAGAAAGAAGGAACAGAGGTACAGAAAGAGGCAGGAGGGGTGCAGAAAGAGGCAAGAGGAGGGTACAAAGAAGCAAGTGAGGTGCAGAAAGAGGCAAAAGAGGTGCAGAAAGTAGAAGAGATGTGCAGAAAGAGGCAAGAGAAGTACAGAAAAAGAAAGAAAGTTGCAGAAAGAAGCAACAGAAATGCAGAAAGAGGCAAGAGAGGCGCAGAAAGAAGCAAGAGTGGCTCGCAAACCATTAGTACCAATTTAACACCCACATTTAGCAATAAGTAACAGGTGACCATTCTAGGTTTACAAAGGACCTTCCACCACGCTGTAACACTTGTCGCTGCATTTTTGGTAACGTTTGAGCCGGAAACAAGGCTTTTTTTGTTCAAATCTGCAGATTAGGCAGCAGATGATGGATTATGTGGCTAATGCGGAAAATGTATAATTGTGCGAAAGTTGGTGCAGCCAAACAGTCGCATAATTCCAGTGGACCTGCTCATACCTCTGACTAGGTCCAGAAGTGCTCCTCAGTGATTCCTTCTTTTTTTCTCTCATTGAGTTCATAGTTTAGCTTCTATGGAAGCGAGGAAGACTAAACCTGAGGTTACCACTCCACAACACAGACTACCATACCACATAATTGCTCTCCATAACACATAATCCCACTCTACATAATTCCTATACACTAAATACCACATACTTTCTAGCCACATAATTTCACTGCACAACAACCACATCATTCCACTACACACAACGTACATCCACTGCACTCTAAAAAACATTAGTAAAAAAACTTTTACATTTAGAACGCCAATAGCTCTAACTCTTGAAAAGGCGAAACCTATTAAATTACAAATTCTACTTTAACTGGTAGTCACGTTTGTGGAGTGGTGGAGAAAGGGAGCAGGGCCTCCAACCAGTACGCAGGAATTCCTCTGCGTAGGACTTATAGGAGGTACCAGGAGGGCTTCTTGGCCGCCAAAGTCCCTCAGGAGTAAAGTGGACTTCATCCCTCAAACAGTACTGTGCCAGGAGGCGTGTTTGCAGAGTGGTGGAGAAAGGGGGGGTGTGGCCTCTGAAGACCTCTTAGCAATCCCACTGTTTGGGACTTAGTGGAGGTATCAGGAAGGGGAGATGGCACCCAAGGACAACCTTGGGTGCCAACTACCCCTCCTATTACCTCCAGTAAGTCCCACACAGCAGCATTGCTAAGTTCTTATAGCAGGCCATGCCCCCTTTCCCCACCACTCTGCAAACATGCTCCCTGGCACGCTCTTGGATGGGGATTAAAGTCCACTTTGCTGCTGGGGGTCCTTAGGGGCCAACTAGCATACCTGATACCTCCAGTATGCCCCAGATAGTGGGATTGCTGATAGGTGGACACAGGCCATACCCCCTTTGTCCACCACTCTGCAAACACGCCTCCTGGCCCGCTCTTGGTTGGGGGATGAAGTCCCCTTGCCTCCTGAGAGTCCCTGGGGCCAACTAGCCCACCAGGTACTTCCAGTAAGCCCCACACAGCTGGATTGCTGAGAGTGGTCTGAGGCCACGCCCCCTTTTTACACCACTCTGTAAATGCGCCTCCGGGCGCACTGCTGCTCGGGGGATGAAGTCCACTTGTGTCCTGAGGTCTTCAGGACAAAAGAGGACCTCATCGCCCCACCAGCAGTGCGCCAAGAGGCGCATTTGCAGAGTGGTGTAAAAAGGGGCATGGTCTCGGACCACCTCTTAGCAATCCCACTGTGTGGGGATTACTGGAGGTATCTGGTGGTCTGGTTGGCCCCTAAGGACCCTTAGGATTGAAGGGGACGTAATCCCCCAATTCAGGACGCGCCAGGAGGCGCGTTTGCACAGTGATGTAAGGAGTGGCGGGGCCTCGAGCGAGATGCCGGCTTGTCTTTTTAAAAATATTTTTAGAAGGGGTGGTGTGTGGCCCCCTTCTTTTAGTATTTTTGGGCCCCGGGGACCCCATCCCCCGGGGCCTCGCCTCATTTTTATATATATTTTTTTATTTTTGCCGGGAGTGGGGCCACGTGGCTCCCCTTCCCTTGGCCACTTCTGGCCCTTGGGACCCCATCCCCCGGGGCCTGGCCAGCCTGTTTTTTTTGGGGGAGGGAGGCCGCGTGGCCCTCCTCCTGAGGCCAATTATGGCCCCGGGGACCCCATCCCCCGGGGCCCAGCCTTTTTTTAAACATCAAAAGGGAGGGGCTCAAGTGGCCCCCCTCCCTGGCCACTTCTGGCCCTGGGGACCCAATCCCACAAGGCCGGCCCTCAAGTTGGGGACCGTGGGGGGAGCCCCAATGCCCCCACGGTCCCTGCTGGCTCCCCGCCTCCTGCAGGAACCGGCATTGCTTTTGGGCAAGGGGAGCTGCTAACATGCAGCTCCCCTTGTCCAAAAGCAATTCTGCTTTGCTTCTTGGAAGCGAGAGCAGGTTTTCTGCTCTCGCTTCCAAGAAGCAAAGCAGTGTTTGCTATGGCAGGGCGGGAGCCGTGCTCCCGCCCTGCCATAGCAAACGGGAATGTCCCGGGGGTGGGAACCCCGGGACACTGCGGGAGCCAGTACTGGGGTTTGGCGGACCCCAGGGCCATTGAGGGCTCCAGGAGGGGGGCCATGTGGCCCCCCTCCCAGCAAGTTTGTTGCCCCGGGGAGGTGGTGGTCACGGGGCCGGGGGTCCATAGTGGACCCCTGTATTTACATATTCAATGCCCCAGGGAGGTGGTGGTCCCTGGGGAAGTGTGGGGGGGCTTGAGCCCCCCGACACTTAGTTATGGAAGGAGCCCCGGGGAGGTCGTGGTCCCCGGGGCTTGGGGGTCCCGCGAGGCCCTCCCCGCCCTAAAATGTAAATGCCCCGGGGAGGTGGTGTGCCCCCGGGGCAGCGTGGGTGGTCAAGAGCCCCCCACGCATTTATTAATAAAAGCCGTGAGGAGGTGGCGCTCCCCGGGGCTGCAGGGGGACCACATGCCCCCGCATATGATTAACTAAGGTGGTCCCTGGGGCAGTGGGGGCTCCTGCAGGCCCCAGCAACATAATTATGCACTGCCCCGGGACCTGACCCACCCGAGGGCTTATAGAAAACTAAGCGCGGGAGCCCAGACATCATTTATTTTTATTTTTTCAGCCGGATTCGCGCACCCAGCATGAATTCAGCTGATTCTTTTTTTTTATGATTTGTTTGGGCCCTGGGGGTCTTTGTGGGACCCCCTGAGCAGGCCTAGGGGATCAGGGTGTTACTACCCTGCCCCATTTTCTTGTTTTTCATCCATTTTTTAACTGATTTCTTGTGACTCGGTTTAACCGAGTCACAAGTAGGCCACCAACACTTCCTGGTTTGGAGTGTTGGCAGCCAATCAGAATCAATCTTGTGCTCGGTAGGGTTCGCGAATCCTCCTCGATGCTCAAATATCAATATTTTTATTTTTTGAATTTCTCAGCAACTACTAAATGGATTTACACCATTTAAAAAAAGTACGCTTTCTGAACCAAGACCTACCTTTTTGCCAAATTTGGTGTAATTCCTTTCAGTATTTCGGGCTGTAGCTTTATCTAAAGTTCCTATGGAAATTAACAATGGGAAAATGTGTTTTGGGACCCCCATTTTTTCTCAGCCCTCACGTAACGAATCACCCTGAAACTTTCGAGACAGGAGCTGACCTGAGAAAACCATTAGTTTTGAAAATTTTGCGAAGATTTGTCAAACGGCGCCAAAGATATTGGCAAAAGAAAAAACGCTTTTTGAATAGAAACAAGGTCCTAACTATAACTACATACTGGAGACCACCAGTAGGTAATATATATATAGCTGAGCCAAATAAAACGTACGCCTCGTACAATGCACTGCTTATGACCTCACATGTTATATCACTCATGAAATGGTCAGTGACTTCACTGATTACATCACTGATGACCTCACTGATGACATCTGTAATGACATCATTGATGACATCATCCAGTGATTGTGAGTGTTTTCTAAAAGAAAATGAGTGTTAAACATACATACTAAGGTTCGTGACTGTGGGAGTGCCTGTATGCGTGAGTGAGTGGGTGTGCAAGTGGTGTGTAGAAGAGTAAGTGAGTATGTGAGAGACTGTATACATGAGTGAGTGGTTGTATGAGTTTTTGTATGGGTGAGTGATTCGGTGTGTCAGTGGGTGTATGAGTAAGTGAGTGGCTGTGTGCGTATCTGTATGGGTAAGTGAGTGGGTGTGTAAGTGGCTGTAATGGTGAATGAGAGGGTGACTGACTGAACAGGTGAATGAGCAGGTACATATGTGTATGTATGAGTCAATAACAGAGTACTTGAGTGACTGTATGGGTGCATGAATGGGTATGTAACTGGCTCTATGGGTGAGTGAGTGAGTGAGTGAGTGTGTGAATGGGTATAATGTGAGAGACTATATGGGTGAGTAAATGAGTGTGAAAGAGGTTATATGGGAGAGTATATGCTTGTCTCACTGACTGTATAGGTGAGGGAGTACATGTGAGTTTATCTATGAATAATTGAGTGGATGTCTGAGTAACTATATGGGTGAGTGAGTAGTTGTGTGAGTGACTGTGTGGGTGAGTGAGTAAATATGTGAGTATTGGTATAGGCAACTGTTTAAGTATGAGAATAGCTATATAGGTGTATGAGTAGGTTTGTATGTATATGTATGACTGGATGTGTGAGTGGCTGTATTGGTCAGTACATATGGGCATAAGTAGCTCTAGATGTGAGTTAGTGGTTGCATTAGTGGCAGTATGGGTGAGTTGATTTGTGAGTGGCACTATGAATCAGTGAGTAGGTGTGTGAGTGTTTGGGTATGTGAATGGGTATGTCAGTGATTGTGTGGGTGTGCATGTATGATATGTTTTATGGGAGTGTAAATGGGAATGTGTAAGTGGTTTTGTGGATGACTTCATTAGTGATGTCATTTGTGATGTCATCAGTGATGTCATTTGAGATGTCAACAGTGATGTCATCAGTGATGTCCCTGACCATGTCATTGTGATTTAATATGTGAGGTCATAAGCATTGGATTGCTGGGGCATGAGTTATATTTAGGTCAACTAACTATAACCTTTGGTTTTTTCAGTGAATTTCTAACTTTAAAAAAAATTATATTTCCTAACTATAACATCCCCGTAACCTTTGTTTTCAGTGAATTTCTAAGGTTTTTTAATTTTATTTGCTATCTCAAGTCATGAACAATGTTCCCTCACATTGACATTCTAGCCTTTTTTCCCTCCCCCATACTAGCCTTTTTTCCCATCCCCCACACAGACCTAGGTTTGCCTAATGTGGATATTAATTGGTTTGACCAGAGAGGGTTAAAGTGGCATCAACTGCTTCCATTGCTTGAAAGCATTATTGAGAACCAACATCCAGACCTCATGAATATGCACTGTGGTGGCAATGACCCGGGCACATTGACTGTGGTAGGAATGGAAATCCTAAAGAAGAATACCTTTGAACAATCAAGGCAACTTTTCTCTAACACTGCCTTGACGTTTTCTAACATATGATTGAGAAACAAAGGGACCCCCTGCAAAGCACACTAAGTCCTAGGGCAGGGAAAATACACGTGGGAACAGAAAACCTAGGCAATTAACTGGTCATAAATCGACCTGTGTTGAACAGATTGATATGCAAATAGACTCAGTGTACTAAACATTTATGTTAAAAACTTCATTTTATTAATATAAGTGAATAATAAAAACAATTTTCCCCAAACTAATAAAACATACTATATTTGACAACATAACAAAGACATTCATATATTTATACATACAAATATAAAACACTTCAATACAAATAATTCAGATGTACAAAACAATTAAATATAAATATAGACTATAGATCTCATGTTAAGGCATAGTGGCTAGATGGTGGACAAGTTCTTTTTGTCTACGCGCGTTTCGGCGTGTGAGCGCCTTCTTCAGGACAGCCACAAAATTCCTAAACAAATAATAAAATAGGCACACATATATAACATATTACAAACAAAGTGTACACTGAGTCAGGATAACATATATTTTTATATAACAAATTATTGCTAATTAGCATGAACTTGTAAAAGCAATTTAATCTCTATGTAAAGTTTAAAAGCATCCACAAGAAGGATATAAAAGATGTGTATAAGAGAATATGTGCAGAGGTGAAATAAATTGTTGTGGTGGAGGTAGAGACCCTTCATACCAACCAGAATTGAGTGACAGTAAAGAACCAAGCTGAGCTTGATAGCAAGTTTAAAGAAAGTCCTCAATGAATATGAACAGAAACTAGGAATAGCAACAGCACAAGTTAACCTGATAAAGAGGGAAGCTTACCTAAATGGGTATGGGAATGGAACCAAAATAGATGTTTGGAACCAAAAGAAGGTAATGAAATTACCTGTTTTACACGGAAGGGGGAGAATAATATAGACACGGATAAGTTATAATGGTTAGCATGATGACTAAATATATAATCTAATCTACTTGATAGGGTAAGCTATACCTACTTCTGGGGCAATTTGAGAAACACGTGGATCATGGAGTCAAAACTTCTTAATAGAGTTAATATCTGTGAATGCAAACAGAAAACGAATATATTTACAGAGACAGCTATGTGGCTCTAGGGTAGATGTTGAGGTATGGTATTAAAAAGGGGAGTGTCACCTACAAACAGTATATGTAGTCCTTGTAAAGGTCAATCAATGTGGTACCGGAACTTGGTCTCGGGTATCCAAGGGGAGGACCACCCAGGCTGGTGTATCTTTGTAATTCAGGATAAAAAACACTGCAGAGAAAACAACCTGATTACATTTTAGACTGATACGTAGGCATGTTTTAGGAGGTATGCTGAAAAGTATATATCTATATAGACTAGGGCTTTCATTTTAAGTTCATATGTGGAAGTGTCAAGCACCACAATGCCTCCACCTTTGTCGCAACATTTTACTGTGAGTTTTTTGTCTTGCACAATTTTGTGTAAAGAAAGATGTTCTTCTTTATTGAGATTATAAGCTGGTTTGGGTATGTATTTGGTTGCTTTCTCTAAATGATTAAGCACTGTGTGTTCAAACACTTCAACCTCTGGTCCAAGCTGGTCCAGGGTGGGTGTGAACGTCGATGGATTGGTTAAACCAGACAAATTCTGGACTACGTCCATGGTGGCTTCTTTATCAGCAAAGAATTTTTTGAGTCTGATCTTTCGAAAGAAAGATACAATATTTTGGTGTAATTCAAAAACATTGGCTTTGGCATCTGGTACATACGACAGACCTTTAGATAGCAAAGTGGTACATGATGTATCTAAAATAGTTGATGACAATTTAGATGGGTATCGTGTTTATTTCCTCCAGTATTGGCCGTTGCGTGTCTCCATCATTTGTTGGTTGCTCGGCTAATAAAAAGGCATTTGGTCAATGCCTCGAAATTGTTGTTGCACCCTGACTTTTTGTCTGCCCCTGCGGGCTCCACGCTGGCCTAAAAGGTTGCATATCACCTCGATTAGATTCATAGGTTTTGTGGGGTCCTTGCTGGTCATATTGGTATCCAGTCCCTTCCCCCTCAGAATCCGAGGTGTCAGAAAATGTTTGTACCCGACTTGGGCGCAAATTGTCATCATTAGGATATTGATTTTGTTTGTAGAAGTTTTCTGCTAGGTAAGGGTAGGTTTTTTCTTGAGAGTTGTACCGAATATCTTTATTTAATTTGTCTGTTTTGCGTTTAACCAAATATTCAGTAAATGAGGCCAGTTCCCTGTCTGCTTCCTCCCATTTTTTCTTGGCTTCATCTAAGGCATTATTTTTCCGTAATTTTTCTTCTAGCTCAGCCAATTCATTTTTTAGGGATGCCACTAACTCCTTAGCAGTCTCTACAATGAGAATCATTAAGTCATGGGATCATCTATTAGCGATTTGTGTCCACTTTTTTAAAAATTGTCTGATATGGACAAAGAGGCCTGGGATATTGTGAATCCTCAGACCATGGGGAATTACTCCTGCTCTAAGGTATTCAATCATGAACTCACCATGCACTTCCATCCGTTTCAGTTTCATTTTAAGGTTGATGAGTTGATTAACTTCATCATTCCCTCTAAGAGTAGAGTTGGATGCATTACCAAATGTAGTGTTGGAGCCCACTAATGCCGCAAATTCTTCATCAGTGAACCCAAATGTTTTGAGTTGGTCCATATTAAAAAAATAAAGAAAAAATATATTAGTGCAAAAAGGAATAGAAAGGTAAAGAAAGTCAGTCAATAATCTAAAAAAGTGCAAAACTAATACACAGAGAGTAAATTGTCACAAACATTATACTGATATTAAAAAAGAACGATACACTTGGACAGCCCCGCACAGACAAGCTGTGGGTAAATCGATTGAGAAACAAAGGGACCCCCTTCAAAGCACACTAAGTCCTAGGGCAGGGAAAATACATGTGGGAACAGAAAACCTAGGCAATTAACTGGTCATAAATCGACCTGTGTTGAACAGATTGATATGCAAATAGACTCAGTGTACTAAACATTTATGTTAAAAACTTCATTTTATTAATATAAGTGAATAATAAAAACAATTTTCCCCAAACTAATAAAACATACTATATTTGACAACATAACAAAGACATTCATATATTTATACATACAAATATAAAACACTTCAATACAAATAATTCAGACGTACAAAACAATTAAATATAAATATAGACTATAGATCTCATGATAAGGCATAGTGGCTAGATGGTGGACAAGTTCTTTTTTGTCTACGCGCGTTTCGGCGTGTGAGCGCCTTCTTCAGGACAGCCACAAAATTCCTAAACAGATAATAAAATAGACACATATATATAACATATTACAAACAAAGTGTACACTGAGTCAGGATAAAATATATTTTTATATAACAGATTATTGAAAATTAGCATGAACTTGTAAAAGCAATTTAATCTCTATGTAACGTTTAAAAGCATCCACAAGAAGGATATAAAAGATGTGTATAAGAGAATATGTGCAGAGGTGAAATAAAGAGTTGTGGTGGAGGTAGAGACCCTTCATACCAACCAGAATTGAGTGACAGTAAAGAACCAAGCTGAGCTTGATAGCAAGTTTAAAGAAAGTCCTCAATGAATATGAACAGAAACTAGGAATAGCAACAGCACAAGTTAACCTGATAAAGAGGGAAGCTTACCTAAAAGGGTATGGGAATGGAACCAAAATAGATGTTTGGAACCAAAAGAAGGTAATGAAATTACCTGTTTTACACGGAAGGGGAGAATAATATAGACACGGATAAGTTATAATGGTTAACATGATGACTAAATATATAATCTAATCTACCTGATAGGGTAAGATATACCTACTTCTGGGGCAATTGGAGAAACACCTGGATCATAGAGTCAAAACTTCTTAATAGAGTTAATATCTGTGAATGCAAACAGAAAACGAATATATTTACAGTGACAGCTATGTGGCTCTAGGGTAGATGTTGAGGTATGGTATTAAAAAGGGAAGTGTCACCTACAAACAGTATATGTAGTCCTTGTATAGGTCAATCAATGTGGTACCGGAACTTGGTCTCGGGTCTCCAAGGGGAGGACCCCTCAGGCTGGTGTATCTTTGTAATTCAGGATAAAAAATACTGCAGAGAAAACAACCCGATTACATTTTAGACTGATACGTAGGCATGTTTTAGGAGATATGCTGAAAAGTATACATCTATATAGACGTTTACCTTCCTTGGAAGGGTTGTGATAATACTCCTGGGTGTAAGATGGTTCTCAGATCCGTAAGGTCGTCTCAAGGTATGAGAGGGATCACTGTGAGGATGAAGAAACAATTACAACAAATGCAACATAGACAGGGACATATTTAGAAGAAACATTATGGTTGGTGATGATAGCGAATATAAGGGACATAGACACACATATATGTATATACATGTGTGTCTGTAAACTGAATAAATGACAATGAGATGCAAACATAAGATATATATCCCGTAAAAATATCCGAGTAATTGCATATTGTCAATTGGCGGAGCTGTATAGATTTTAATTACTTAATAGGAATGTACATATGGCATTCTAGCGTCACATGTGAGTACTAGGCTTATCAAAGTGATTGTTCACCATACAATTAGGGAGGGAATGAAGCCTACCATATTTCAGGGGGGTACCAGTGATAACGACAATCAATGTTGATCCCGAAACTTAATATATACATATAAGTCCCGAGGTAAAACTCCAGGCTTTGCTCTAGAATCAAAGAGACTATATATAGTGGAGATAAAACATGAAAGTGCAGCATATATGCAAAATAACAAAGCAGTAGTGCTAAACGCCTTTGGCAAACAAAAATATGTAAAACTTTAAATATGGCGATAGAAACAATGGTCCTACCAATATTGCTAATGAGGACATGCATGCAGTATGTAAAATGAAGGTAAGCTAACTGAAAAAGAAAATGACCAGTAATAACGGTATCAATATTCTAATAATGATTATATCCTACTAGTAGGGATGAGGGTGAGTCTAGTATTGAACTACCTGACATCACCTACAAATAGGCATGTCCACAACAAACACAGTCCCAGGGTGCTAACTAAAAAGATGGCTTTAAATGAAGACGCTGTATATCCGAGAATACAAAGGTTATAAAAGTGGACACAAATCGCTATTAGATATTCCCGTGACTTAATGATTTTCATTGTAGAGACCGCTAAGGAGTTAGTGGCATCCCTAAAAAACGAATTGGCTGAGCTAGAAGAAAAATAACGGAAAAATAATGCCTTAGATGAAGCCAAGAAAAAATTGGAGGAAGCAGACAGGGAACTGGCCTCATTTACTGAATATTTGATTAAACGAAAAACAGACAAATTAAATAAAGATATTCGGTACAACTCTCGAGAAAAAACCTACCCTTACCTAGCGGAACACTTCTACAAACAAAATCAATATCCTAATGATGACAATTTTCGCCCACGCCAGGTACAAACATTTTCCGACACCTCGGATTCTGAGGGGGAAGGGACTGAATACCAATATGACCAGCAAGGACCCCACAAAACCTATGAATCTAATCGAGGTAATATGCAACCTTTTTTAGGCCAGTGTGGAGCCCCCATGGGCCGACAAAAAGTCAGCTTCCAACCACAATTTCGAGGCAATTACCAAATGCCTTTTTATCAGCCGAGCAACCGACAAATGTTGGAGACACGCAACGGCCAATACTGGAGGAAATAAACAAGATACCCATCTTTAATTTGTCATCAACTATTTTAGATACATCATGTACCACTTTGCTATCTAAAGGTCTGTCGTATGTACCACATGCCAAAGCCAATGTTTTTGAATTACACCAAGATATTGTATCTTTCTTTCGAAAGATCAGACTCAAAAAATTCTTTGCTGATAAAGAAGCCACCATGGACGTAGTCCAGAATTTGTCTGGTTTAACCAATCCATCGACGTTCACACCCACCCTGGACCAGCTTGGCCCAGAGGTTGCAGTGTTTGAACACACAGTGCTTAATCGTTTAGAGAAAGCAATCAAATATATACCCAAAACAGCTTATAATATCAATAAAGAAGAACATCCTTCTTTACAAAAAATTGCACAAGACAAAAAACTCACAGTAAAATGTTGCGACAAAGGTGGAGGCATTGTGGTGCTTGACACTTCCACATATGAACTTAAAATGAAAGCCCTCCTTAGTGACCAAAACTTCTATACCAAAGTCACACGCGACCCTACATATAAAGTCTCATCTAAAATTCATCGCATTACTACCCATGCTTTACAACAAGGGGAAATTTGTGACAAAGAGTTTGACTTTTTGAATTGTACAGAACCCAAGATGCCTTGCATCTACGGGATCCCAAAAATTCATAAGGATGTATTAGACCCCCCCATACCGTCCTATTGTTTCCACTATTGGATCTATCACGGAACCCCTCTCCAAATACACTGACAAAATATTAAGACCTCATGTCGTTAAAATTCCTTCTTACATCATGGACACCAGAGCCATAATCAACAAAGTGGAAAACCTTCCCTTTAATCATTGTCGGCACACATTAGTGACTCTCGATATTGAATCATTGTATAGCAATATTCCCCAGCGTGAAGCTATCGATGCAGTCACATGGTTTATTGAAGAATTCAATATACCCTGCCCTAAAAGCTTTCTTTTGAAAAGTTTAGAAATCGTACTTACTGAAAATACTTTTGAATTTGGGAACACTCTGTACAAACAGATCAAAGGTGTATGTATGGGGGCATCTGTTGCCCCCTCGATTGCCAATATCTATATGTCACTTTTTGAGAAGAAAAATATCCATAATGAGATGGCACCTTTCTTTGAATCTTTAACCTACTGGTCCAGATACATTGATGATATTTTTTTTATTTGGACTGACACCGAAGAAAACTTGACTGAATTCTTAGCATGGCTTAATTCATGTGACCAGAACCTTAAGTTCACCTTCCATCAAAGCCATAACCAAGTTGAGTTTTTAGGCATCATTATTCGTCACAACGAAGGGGTTTTAGAAGTGGATTTGTTTGTCAAACCTACTTCACATAACACATTGTTAGAATTTAACAGCTATCACCCGCGCGCCCAGAAAGAAAGCATACCCTTCGGGCAGTTTCTGCGGCTGCGCCGAAACTGTTCAAACTTGACTGATTTTGATAGACAAGCAATTGCTATGAAAGCGAAATTTGCTTTCAGAGGTTACCCCCATAGACTGATTTGTGAATCTTTTAAAAGAGCTAGATTCTATGACAGAGACTCACTTTTGAGAGGTAAGACATTATCTGCGACTAATCAACTGGTTTGTGTCACTAATCACTCTACACTAAATTAAAAAGTAAGACAAATCGTCAACTCGAGTTGGCACATTTTAAATAGCGATCCTGAAGAGCAATACAAACTTCCAAAGCCCATGTTTGCACACTGCCGCAATAAGAATATAAAAGATATTGTCACCAGATCTAGATATGTGGAGGGTACTGCATTCATCCAAAAAACCATTGATGGAACACTTCCCATAAAAGGAACTTTTATGTGTTCTAAATGCAAGTCCTGTGACAATGCCATTAAAGGAGATACTTTCACTCTTTCATGTTTTATCTCCACTATATATAGTATTTTTGATTCTCGAGCAAAGCCTGGAGTTTTACCTCGTGACTTATATGTATATATTAAGTTTTGGGATCAACATTGATTGTCGTTATCACTGGTACCCCCCTGAAATATTGTAGGCTTCATTCTCTCCCTAATTATATGGCGAGCAATCACTTTGATAAGCCTAGTACTCACATGTGACGATAGAATGCCATATGTACATTCCTATTAAGTAATTAAAATCTATACAGCTCTGCCAATTGACAAGATGCAATTACTCTGATATTTTTACGGGATATATATCTTATGTTTGCATCTCATTGTCATTTATTCAGTTTACAGACGCACATGTATATACATATATGTTTCTTCTAAATATGTCCCTGTCTATGTTGCGTTTGTTGTAATTGTTTCATCATCCTCACAGTGATCCCTCTCATACCTTGAGACGACCTTACGGCTCTGAGAACCATCTTACACCCAGGAGTATTATCACAACCCTTCCAAGGAAGGTAAACGTCTATATAGATGTATACTTTTCAGCATACCTCCTAAAACATGCCTACGTATCAGTCTAAAATGTAATCGGGTTGTTTTCTCTGCAGTGTTTTTTATCCTGAATTACAAAGATACACCAGCCGGGGTGGTCCTCCCCTTGGAGACCCAAGACCAAGTTCCGGTACCACATTGATTGACCTATACAAGGACTACATATACTGTTTGTAGGTGACACTCCTCCTTTTAATACCATACATCAACATCTACCCTAGAGCCACATAGCTGTCACTGTAAATATATTCGTTTTCTGTTTGCATTCACAGATATTAACTCTATTAAGAAGTTTTGACTCCATGATCCAGGTGTTTCTCAAATTGCCCCAGAAGTAGGTATATCTTACCCTATCAGGTAGATTAGATTATATATTTAGTCATCATGCTAACCATTATAACTTATCCGTGTCTATATTATTCTCCCCTTTCCGTGTAAAACAGGTAATTTCATTACCTTCTTTTGGTTCCAAACATCTATTTTGGTTCCATTCCCATACCCATTTAGGTAAGCTTCCCTCTTCATCAGGTTAACTTGTGCTGTTGCTATTCCTAGTTTCTGTTCATATTCATTGAGGACTTTCTTTAAATTTGCTATCAAGCTTAGCTTGGTTCTTTACTGTCACTCAATTCTGGTTGGTATGAAGGGTGTCTACCTCCACCACAACTCTTTATTTCACCTCTGCACATATTCTCTTATACACATCTTTTATATCCTTCTTGTGGATGCTTTTAAACTTTACATAGAGATTAAATTGCTTTTACAAGTTCATGCTAATTAGCAATAATTTGTTATATAAAAATATATGTTATCCTGACTCAGTGTACACTTTGTTTGTAATATGTTATATATATGTGTCTATTTTATTATCTGTTTAGGAATTTTGTGGCTGTCCTGAAGAAGGCGCTCACACGCCGAAACACGCATAGACAAAAAAGAACTTGTCCATCATCTAGCCACTATGCCTTAACATGAGATCTACACTCTATATTTATATTTAATTGTTTTGTACATCTGAATTATTTGTATTGAAGTGTTTTATATTTGTATGTATAAATATATGAATGTCTTTGTTATGTTGTCAAATATAGTATGTTTTATTAGTTTGGGGAAAATTGTTTTTATTATGAACTTATATTAATAAAATGACGTTTTTAACATAAATGTTTAGTACACTGAGTCTATTTGCATATCAATCTGTTCAACACAGGTTGATTTATGACCAGTTAATTGCCTAGGTTTTCTGTTCCCACACGTTTTCTAACATATGCCAGAGGCAGATAAGGAACTGGTCTTCTGAATTCTGTCCTCAGATAAAGAAAGTCAGATAACAAGTTAATAATACTGTTTCAGAATTCCTCAGAGACCATAACATGTGCTCTGTCTACAATAATACCATGCGCATGAACATGCATGGAACATACAGGAGAGATGGTGTTCACTTCCCAGATGAAATCAACAGAATATTTCTGAACAAATTGAAACTCTGCATACACTCGGATATGTAGTCATAATATACTCATAATTAACAGAACTGCTCTTCTAAGAGCCACCCTATGTCCCAAACAGTTGTTATTTTTAACTGTAAATCCTTTTTTAAAACATTTGTTGACTTTGCAGATCCATTGCGGGATCTGCAAACCAAAAGCACACATTTACTATTTCTACTAAAGGTTTCTGAATGGATCTCACAGTGGCTATAACAGAGTCTAAATCGGTGTCATTTTAGGTGCAAACGTTGGTTTGTTAATGGGTGTAACAGTGTCTTTATGGTATATAAATGGGTGTGACCATTACTGTATGGGTATGTGAGTGGGTGTGACAGTATCGCTATCAGTATGTGAATGGGTGTGATAAAGTCTATGTGGGGTTCTTAATGGATGTGACAGTCTCCGTATGAGTCTGTCAATGGGTGTGACAGTAACTGTTTAGGTACGTGAATGAGTGTGACAGTTTATGTATGGTAGGCCTGGGCGTAAAACTCAGCACCACTCACAGAATTCAGCAACAGAGCAGAGGTTTTTTTTAGTTGGTGTGCTCGAAATTTTATTTCACAGGTGCGGGGCGACTAGCCAGGTGCTCGCGAGCACCCACGTGATTTTCTAGCCGCTCATGAGTGCTAATGAGATTTTCTAGCCGCCCGCAAGCTCCTGCAAGATTTTTCTGATGCTAGTATGGCTGTAGGCACCACCAGCGACTTCCGCTGCTTCTTTTTGATGTGTGTTAGTGAGTGTGATTAACCGCGGCTGCTTCCTGGAGAAGATTCTCTCCACGGGAACCAGCTAAATCTCCTCAAAATAACACATTGGAGGTAAAAACCTTCTCAAATGGACCATTCGCGTTGGTATTTTGTGTGAGGAGTCCTTTTTTTGTTTTGACTTTCTTTTCAACAGGAAGGAAGTCGCCAAGTTTCTGTCCAGCAAGTTTCTCCCAGTGCTTTGTCCATCTCCTGGTCACTTTTCATTTAGATTTGGAGCTGGAAGGATCACTCTCTGTGTCTGCTTCATATGTACCATTGGATTTAAGGACTTTGTATTTGAGATTTCACAAGTAATTTAAAAAAACTGTTGTATAAGGCTGTTGTTTGTTTGATGGAGGGCATGCACCAGGATTTATTTATATTTGTATTCAATTTTTTTAATGTATTGTATTGGGGTGGCCTGCAGTTTCAGTAGGGGCCTACTTATTTTTTTCGATGCAAATTTTCTTCTTTTCTAAAAAAATGTTGCACAGTTTAGTACATTTTCTCCATGTGTTTAATAAATATGCAATATTCATTTAATTCACCATATAGTCTAGTCTGCCAATGGGCCTTCCAGTCAGTAGGCCCAATACTAGTCATAGGTGCAACGAACAACTGTTTCTGTGGTGTCTGCTGAATTGGTACTTTTCCCGAAGGCGAGGAGCAATTTCTACACCAAGGAAACGGCCTTTTCAACCCATCGTGAATCGGTACACCAAAATTAACTTTCCCCTGATGAAGGGCTCCCAGCAGCCTGAAATGCATTGGGATTACTAATTTGGAACAAAACTTGGAATTCCCAATTTCATTGTTTTCAATTTGAATTGTTATGGATGAAAAATAACATTCTAAAGTGAACAAAAAAAACCTCATGAAAACAGACTAATATGTTTTAAATTGATTTAATGTAGTTCAAAGGATCATGCTGTGCATTGAAGGGACACCCTCCCAAGGGGGGTGCTATCCACGTCTGTTGAATTGAAACATCATTTAGGCCATTGAGGTATTGCATGTTTTTCTTTCTGCAAAGCCATAGGTGGGGTGATGGCTTTGAAGGATGTGTGTTGGTGTCAAAAAAGTGTTAGCCTAGTTAATTGTCATTTTTGGCACTGTTGAGTTAATATTGTCTTTTCTGTATTACCATGCCTCCTTTGTCTGGCCAGGGTGTGAGTGAGTTTGCCATAGCCCACCATTTGTCTTTGTTTCCCATGCAATGTGGCCAGGGGCCATTTTGTATTATCACTGCCCATAGTCCTGCATGTGTTCTTTGCTTTCTGTGCCTCTTGCTTGTTGTTTGACCATGTGGCTGGTGGCTATTTTCTGTAGGCAGCCAGTGTGCTTTTGCAATACGCCTGCGTGTTCTTTGCTTGTGGCCATGCATCCTTGTTTGCTGTTTGACCATGTAGTCGGTGGCGATTTTGTGTAGCCAGCCACTGTGCTTTTGCTATAGGCCTGGATGTGCTCTTTGTTTCTGGCCATGCCTCACTGCTGGTTGTTGTAACCATGTGGTTGGTGGCCATTTTGTGTAGGCTGCCAGTGTGCTTTTGCCATAGACCTGCATGTGTTCTTTGTTTCTGGCCATGCCTCCTTGCTTGCTGTTTGACCTTGTGGTCAGTGTCCATTTTGTGTAGCAAGTTAGTGTGCTTTTGCCATAGGCCTGCATGTGTTCTTTGTTTGTGGCCATGGCTCCTTGCTGGTTGTTGTTGTTGTGGCCATGTGGCTGGTGGCCATTTTGGGTATACAGCCAGTGTGCTTTGCTTTTGCCAAAGGCCAGGATGTGTTCTTTGTTCGTGGCCATGCCTCCTTGCTGGTTGTTGTGACCATGTGGCTGGAGGCCATTTTGTGTAGGCAGCCAGTGGGCTTTTGCCATAGGCATGCATGTGTTCTCTGTTTGTGGCCATGGCTCCTTGCTGTTTGTTTTGTGGTGACCCTGTGGCTGGAGGCCATTTTGTGTATTGAGCCAGTGTGCTTTGCTTTTGCCATAGGCCTGCATGTGTTCTTTGTTTGTGGCCATGCTTCCTTGCTTGCTGTTTGACCATGTGGTCAGTGTGGTCAGTGACCATTTTGTGTAGCCAGTCAGTGTGCTTTCGCCAAAGGCCTGCATGTGTTCTTTGCTTATGGCCATGCCCCCTTGCTGGTTGTTGTTGTTGTGACCATGTGGCTGGAGGCCATTTTGTGTAGGCAGCCAGTGTGCTTTTGCCATAGGCCTGCATGTGTTCCTTGTTTCTGGCCATGCCTCCTTACTTGTTGTTTGACCATGTGGTCAGTGGCCATTTTGTGTGTTGTGCACCACTCCTTGCCTCCCGAATCCCAGTGGCTTTCAAATTCAATTCTCATGGTAGTAGTAGTTCCCTTCCCCTAGTACATCAACAATTAAATTTTTCTCATTTTAATTTTTTTGATAAGTTTTTTGCAGATCAGAGCAGCGCCTTCGACTTGGTAGATCATAATCTATTATGGACAACTTTGATCTCATTAGGTGCACCCACACCCATCGTGGGGTATCTATCAACGACTCTATGAGAAACTAACTAGTCAGGTACGTTTTAATCCACAGGGGGAATGTACACCGAAATTCAAAGTGGGGTGTGGTATCCGACAGGGCTGCGTCTTGGCACCTCTGTTGTTTTCTTTATTTATTAATGGGGTGGACAGCCATTTACAGACAGTACAGGCCGATACCCCTATGGCTGCTGGGAAACCAATACCAGTGCTGCTCTATGCAGATGATGCAGTACTTTTAGGTAGAACACCACTGGCCCTGCGGAAATTGATGAATGCCTTTGGGGAATATATGGCTTCTAAAAAAATGGTCATAAATAAAACCAAAACGTTTACTATGATATGTAGTCAAAGACGAAAACTCTGTAGAACCCCCCCTTTCTATATTGACAATACCCGAATTGCCTCAGTTAATTCCTTTTGTTGTTTGGGCATCTCATTTACAGGAAATGGCTCTTGGCAACAACACATGCTAAATACCAGAGCCAAAATGAGTAGGGTCTCCCAGGGGATTTTTAAATTTGCTTCTAAACTGGAAATGGTTGCCATCTATAATGCTAAAAGTGTGACAACTGCAACGTATGGGGCAGGCCTCTGGGGCTATATAAATAGCCACCTATTACAAACGGAGGAAAATACATTTTTAAAATGACTGGTATGCTTGCCACCCTGTGCATCTAATATGATAGTACACAACGAGGTAGGCCAGCGGTTCCTTGAAGTCCAATTATTGGTGAAACCCCTCTTATTATGGACATCGATATGGACAAGGGAAGAGACTAGTTTCACCAGAAACATCATTCTCGACTGCTTAATCATGGATAAGGCTTTAAATATACCTTGGTTATCTTATATTGACTCTTGCCTGGGTAAATTATTTAAATTGTCAATTTGGTCTGACCCTATCCTATTTACATCATTATCTAAGAATAGGACTAAAAGTATATTTATTTCAAACAGGCAAGATAAACGTGAGTCAGACAACGAGTTTAAATCATCAGTCGTATTTTACAAGTCACTGAATAAGGAGGAGGGAGATAACAATTACTTGAAGGCCCATTACGATACCGGGCGTAAAAAAATCCGCCACCCATGAAAGCGGCAAAAATCCGCCCGCCTACACCTTCTGAATACCGACCCAGCAATTATGATGCCTCGAACCGAAAACACACAAAATACTGCCCGCCCATGCCCGAGTCGGAGTCAAACCGCCCGCCACGGACGGAAAGACGCACGACAACACAAAACGGCCAGCCTTCACGGTCGAGACACCGCACGTGAAATTACGATCGCACCGACATGAGCGCGGGAAAACAACAAATACACCGCCCGCCAGCGGAAACAACACTGAAGAAAATGGACACGGCAGAAGCCATGGCGGCCACGTCCCTGCACAGAAACAGCCCCGGACTCAAACAAACACACACAACATGGCAAACAAGTCCACACAGCAACCCACGCACAAATACACAGACAAAGTACACATCCCGAAAACACACCACCCCTGGACAAACAAATAAACCACAAAGCCCAGAACACCAGCCACAACACACCTGAAAACAACAGACCATCAGGACACACCCAAACAGGTAAGTACAAAAGCAGCCCCTCCACAGACCACAACCCCTTGCAACATTGCAAAGCGGAGAGGAGAGGACACAGTGATACAGCAAGGACAGCAGCACACCACAGATACGCACACATCACACCCACCACCACCACCACCACCAAACACCGGCACCACAAACCCCCTGCACATCACACATCACACACCGCACCAGCACCACAAACACCATGGCATCACACAGAATGCCCAAGTTCACTTCCACTGAGCTGACGGTCATGGTCGACGAGATCGTCAAGGTGCACACACAAATCTATGGCAACCAGGTCCAGCACACACCACTAGCCACCAGAAACAGAATGTGGAACAGAATTGTAGACCAGGTCAATGCAGTCGGGACCGTACCCAGAAACAGAGGAGAGATAAACAAACGGTGGAACGACATCAAAAGCCTGGTCAAGAAGAAGGAGAGCAAAAACCGAGAGCTGGCTGCCACGACTGGCGGAGGGAATCCCGCGCATTACAAGACCTTCAAAGCGTGGGAGGAGAAGGTGCGAGTCATCATCCATCCGGAGATCCTCACCAGATTACCAGGGGGAGTGGAGGCTGGTAAGTACAAACAAATGTATACCAGCACACCGCTATGTACCCACATGCACTACCACCATGCCATAGCTCCGAGGGACAAACACCCCCATGTCCAGTACACAATACACAACACATTACTCACACATGCAACAGGCACCACCACCCACACACAGCCCAAACATATCAACTAACAAAACCATGGGGGCATGTGTACACCCAGCCAGCCACGTAACCACCAACAGGTCCCCTAGTACTCCAGAAGCGCCATAACGAGCACCCCCACACCCATGTGGCAGCCGTAGCTGCACTAACCGACAAGTAACAGGTAAGTAGCAGCAACACAAAGCGCAGTGGGTGGGAGGGGGACAGCTGAAGTACAACACCCACCAGGCCCCTAGTCCTACAGCACAGCAAGGCGGAGCACCCCCACACCCATGTGGCAGCCGTAGCTGCACTAACCGACAAGTAACAGGTAAGTAGCAGCAACACAAAGCGCAGTGGGTGGGAGGGGGACAGCTGAAGTACAACACACACCAGGCCCCTAGTCCCACAGCACAGCAAGGAGGAGCATAGCCCACACCCCACACCCACGTAGCAGCCACAGCAGTGCACACTGGCAGCCGACAGGTAGACATCCCGCCCCAGGACAAACGGTGTCAGTGGGTGTCCAGCCATCACCACGACCCATAACACCGCCCCCACCCCCACAGACCTGCAACATGGAGCACCCCCGCCCATAACCATGTTGCATCCAGTCCAGTGCACGCTCAAAAACAACCTGCAGGTGGGAAACTGGACAGGGCGGGATGACTGGAGGCATGAGGACTGAATTACGACTAACACATGGGATATGCAAAGTAGCAGAGGAACACGCAGCACTGCTCCCTGCCACAACCATGTGAACAATGTGCACACGGACATGAACCACAGAGTCACACCCCACATGACCCATCACAGACACAGCAACACCCAAGGAGCCACGTCTGCATGCACAAGTCACACTGATAACAGAACCACACGGCAGGCACAGTGCAACCCATCACACACAACTGCAACACCATCGAAGTCCTGTCCATGTAGCCCCCACTGCCTGTCAACCACACATCCCACAACTATGCCCATGTAAGACATACCACACTAGACGCAACCGCGTGGAACAACAGAAATGCACACGAACACCACTGGACCCATCAAACACACAGACACACAATGCACATACAACATACCATCCATCTCATCCGTCAGCCCCAGTCACATGAAAGGTATGTCATCCGAACAGCTGGTCCACATACAATAGTCACGCAAAGAAACATGCCCATGAAAAATCATGTGCCAGAAGTGAATGAAGCGCACGTCACACTGTGAGCAACTACACACATAACATGGGCCACACACCCCCGAGCACTGCAGTGATGCACATGGCACAGGGCAGCACGCACACCAAGGAATTGGACCATCTGCAATACGTCGTGTGGCACACAACCATCACTCACTCATAACAATGCGTCCAATTACATGGCCAGAAATCACAACAGACAGCAAATATGCAGGGTATGTCAGACATACACACACCTCAGACCATGCACTGTCATGTTGCCACAACACATGTCACGTTCTGCACCCATGGCACACAGTATGTACCCCAAAAGCATAGTACATCTCAAATGCGTTTCAGGGTGCTGACCCCCATCATGCCACCTGCGTGTCTAAGCGTTCCATATGAACCCCAAGAGCATAGTACAAACCAACCTCCACGATGGGTCTGGAGTCCGCATACACCAGAGCCACAAAAAGCAGGAGCACAGCAACACACCCATCGGCATTGCCAATCCGTCCCATGCCACATGTCCACAGCACACAGTCCCATTGGCATGCCCACACAACAACAAATAGCACAGCCACACACACGGCTCCAGGAAACCTGTGCACGACTGTGCACGAACTGTGGATGTCAGACAACCTATGCATACTTTGTCATGTGCAACACAATAACATATCTCATTCCCCCCACAGGTGATGAACTGCTGGATGCTGGAGATGGAGACAGCAGCCAGCACAGCCAGCCTGCAAGCCCCCAACAAGGACTCACGGATGTGGAGGATCTGTCCTCCGATCCGGACACGGACCACCCAGCAGGCCCATCTGGTGTGGCAGGGCCCAACCGCACCCCAGGCACCCTCCCACCCACCAACCCATCATCCAGGGCTGATGACCACTCACAGCCCCCTGCTGCCACTGTCGTAGCGGCCACTACCACTGTTGTGGCGGCCACCCCCACGCTCGTTGCGGCCACTCCCGCAACCACCACCACGTCATCACTGGCCCCAGCCCCAGCGCAAGTGGTGGTCCGGCCGACTGGGTCCACCCTGGGAGCCACAGCAAGGCCCGTGGTGAGCAATGTGGCTAGTGGGCAGGTCGGTGGCAGCAGTACTGGTAGGAGGAGCAGGGCCAGGCCAACGCCAACTGTGCCTGGGAGCCAAGCCCTGCCGCCAATCGACAGAGTCCTTGGGGCCTATGAGGAGGCCCAAGGCGAATGGGCCAGGTCGGCAAGCGACACGCGGGAGGTCCTTGCGGTGTTGAGGTCCATGGACGCCCACATGGCCCGAATCGCGGACCTCATGGGCCAGCTGGTGGTGGGGGGGAGGGCACAAGCAAGGCCAGCAACACCACCTCTGCCACCACCTGCTGTGGCACTGGGTCGTGCAGCATCACGTTCCCCTGCGTCCACAGCGAGTGAGCACTCCTCAGCCACCACCAGCGGAACATCAACACCCCCCCCTCCCAAACATGGAAGGGGCCATCCTAAGTGGAAACAGGTGTCCAGAGAGGACTTCGCCCGCACCAAACGCCAGTGAGTCAGCCAGCCACCTTGACCACCTACTGCATTGACTTGGAATACGATCCTAGCCCACACTGCCATGTGAATGGCATGTGTCTGTTGGACTGTGGACAGAGAACTCCATGGGTACACCTTGACCATCACGCAGCCATGACCGTCAACTCATTGTCACAGCATGCACCACATTTGTCATCACCTTGCACACAATCACATGTCACCGCTGTTAATAAATACACCTTGATCACAATCGGCTTAATGTGTCCTGTGTTTATTCCACGATGTGCAATCGCCACCATGAGCAGAATAGCATCTGCTGTGTGGCATGTCGATGGGACAGGAGAGGCTGCAGGGACCTAGGGGTGAAAAACAGAACAAGAGTACATTCAATGAGTGTGTGACACACTCATCACACAGTACTTGTCACCAACTACAAGCAATGCACACACATCTCTGAGAGCAACAGGGCACAATGCTACAGCCACTGAAAGTGGCATACCAACCTGGACATGGACCATTGACACACAGCACTCAGTGAACAAAAGGCCCTAGTAACAGAGCACACATACACCTGCACAACTACAGCCACATCAGCCGTCGTACATGGTCACTCACCGTCAAGTGAAGTAGTGGGCGATGAGCTGCTGACGCACATTCACAGCTTCATCCTCTCCACTGTCCTCTTCACTGGAGCTGTCCTGGCATGCAGGCTGGGACCCTGGTTGATCTCCGTCATCCACAATAAGGGGGATCTGCTTCCGAATGGCCAGATTGTGCAGCATGCAGCAAGCCACCACTATCTGGCACACCTTCTGTGGGGAGTACGCCAGCGCCCCCCCGGTGCGGTCCAGGCATCTGAACCTGGACTTGAGGAGGCCAGAGGTACGCTCGACCACACGTCTGGTCCTCCCATGTGCCTCATTGTAGCGGTCATCTGCTGGGGTCCGAGGATTTCGTAATGGACTGAGCAGCCAGGGCCCATTCGGGTAAGCCGAGTCACCTGGGCGTGGGGGACACAGAGAACCGTTGCAATTCAAACAGGACAGTAGACAGCATCCTTAAGCCAGCACGCTACACAACTCCACATACTCACCGACAATCCAGCCACGGTCCTGTTGCAGATTGGTCATCAGTCGCGGTAATATGCTGTTTCGCATGATGTGCGCGTCATGGGCCGAGCCTGGGAACTTTGCACACACGTGGGAGATGTACATGTCCGCAAGGCACACCACTTGCACATTCAGGGAGTGCGTGTGCTTCCGGTTGCGGAAGAGCTGCTCAGTGGCCTGTGGTGGGACAAGGCCAACATGGGTGCAGTCAATGGCACCAACGACGTGTGGGATCCGTCCAAGGGCATAGAATGCACCCTTCACTGACGCCAACTCACGTGCCCTGGGGAATCTGATGTACCTGTTCCTGTACAGCATCATGGCTGCCAGTACATCCCTCAGCACCATGCTGAACATGGGCTGGGACATCCCACCTCCACTGCCCACTGTGTGCTGGAATGTCCCAGTGGCGAAAAAATGCAGTGCAGCCATCACCTTAGCCGTGGGGGTGAATGCTGTCGGATACACCCTGCGAGGACGGAGGTGGGGTTCCAACATGGCACACAGTCGATGCAGGGTTGGTCGATCCAGACGAAATTTCCGGATGATCTCAGAATCCTCCATGTCCGCCAACAATTGGTAAGGGCGGTAAATGTTTGGTCTCCGCCTAGGAAAGATGGAAGTGGACACATGTCAAAGCAACACGACACATGGCATTTTCACATACACATAACTGATATGACAGAGCAAGAACATGAGTCACAGAACAGCTGTCATGCAGGGACAGCACAGCCACAATACACTTACACAGGTCTCCCACCAATAGCAATGGGCAGTGACACAAACCATTGCTATGTGCATGCACATGGGGATCCAGGCCTCAATGACCTGTGAGGCGTGCTGATGGGGACTGCCTGCCTATTCGGCAAGCGGCAACACCACGGCAACATGACTGGCTGCTGTGCATCACACTGCTTCCGAGGCTGGATGAGTATGGCACACACCAACGACGATGTGGGCACAGGCTGAGCGGCCAAGACAAGTGGGACCTGTGGCACGAGGGGATATGAGACAGTCATTGGTCTCACCACTGCACCCTATGTGCAGCACTGTACGGATCACACCTCCAGAAGCATTGTCAGGTGTACACATTGACAGCCCCATGCCAACACGGCTGTGTGCTTGCAAATACACATCACATGTGACACGTAACCTTGCACGTGCCAAGTGGCAGATGTACATAGTGAGAGATGACATGCGTGTGCATATGCGTATACCATGCACCCATGCCAATGTGCAGATGATGACATGCTAACAGACATGTGGGGGCCGGCCACTGGCCGTCCCTGCCTATGCACACGGCATGTTGTGGCCCCGTCCATTGTGCACCTGCACCCACACGCACATCATGGCCACACCTGCAGATGCAGTGCGCACATCATACTGTGTGGTGCACATGGCATCAGCGGACTGTCACCAACATGGGCCAGGCCATTACGGCCAACTCCGATGACCCTCGCGGTTGCACCCTGCTTGTTCCACTATGGAGGTAGGCGTCCCGGGCCAGCTGGGTGCAGGCCAACGTCTGCAATTGCCAATGCAGGTCTCAGTGCACTTGTTGCTCGTGTGAATGTCAGGCTGGGCCATGCTGCCCCTCTCAGTCCCAGCAAGCCTGGCCTGCACATTGACTGCACAATGCCAGTAGGTGACAGCACCGACTGCCTAGTGGGTTACATGTGTCTCCTGTTCAGGACACCCCGGATGAGTGCTTACTCTGCACTGTCTATTGGACACACCATGACTCGTGATAGGGATGTGTGTGAGAGATAGTGGCACTGAATGTGACCTTCGTTGCGGGGTGGGCCATGCACAGGGCGAGTACGCTGATGGTTGCGCAGTGTTGGTCACAGTGGGTACACCCACACAGATGTGTTGCCTTGTGATCTTCTTCTAGGTCAGCCTGACAATGGACAGTAGATGTGGGCAGGCTACACATTGCTCGATGTGCTGTCTATGTGCATGTGCATTCACACCAGGCACAACTGCCCCTGCACATGTGACCCCTGCTGCACTCTGTGCTGGGTCTGTTGAGCTGATGCACCGTCTGTGCGTGGGGCAGACAGCTCTGCTCAGTTCCGTCATTGCCCATGACATCACTTTGCCGCAGGTGACATGGTTCATGGAGGGCCCACATGTATGCGTGGGTGGACTACACAAGACTGTCCAATGGTTATCACCCCCAGTCAGTGCTTCGAATGGGAAGTATGTGGTGCTGGTACTCATTTCGCTGTGTCGAGTGTGTGGGGCTAGGTGCGGGGCTACATGCAAGACATGGGTAGGTCATCGGCTTATCTACTAGTTGCAATGCACACGAGACTTGTCTATTTCTGACCACATCAGGGGCATTCCTTAAACTAACTGAAAGTCAAACAGTTATCTTTTACACTGTCCTCATGGCCTCCCCTCGCTCACACCTATATGCATTTGCACATGAGAAGCTAGCGCATGCACAATCAGCTCCAAGCTCGCCCCAGAGAGGCCAAGGAGTGTATGTGTGGGTCCAGTTGTACATGTGGTCTGTCTCACGGTATGATTAGTGGCGTTACGCCGTCCACATGCGTGGTGCCCCGATTCGAGACCCGGGCAACATTGACTATGCATGACAGGCTCCGCAGTCCGGATACACCACCTGCAACACACAGAGGCTGTAGCTGCCCTAGCGGGCCAGTCCGCGTTCAACTGGAGCTCATGGCCCCACACATTCACTCTTTGGCCTCTCTGGGGCGAGCTTGGAGCTGCTTGTGCACGCGCTGGCTTCTCTGTTGCACTGGCATGTAACGTGTGTGGGTGTATTGTCAATGGGTGGGATGGCGCGAGCCACCGTCCGTGACGTCACTGCTGCTTGTGATGTGTGCGTCCCCCCACTACTTCCATTTGACTTGTGCCATACTACACATTGTGGATGTGTTGCCTGCGTGATGTGACAAGGATGAGCGCGCCATGAGCTCTCACCCACCATGCTCTACTGCCATCCCATGCCCTGGATTGCCTGTGCAAGTGGACGATGTTGGGGATACACCAGGTCGACAGGGGATGTGAGTGCCTTGGCAAGGGCCTGGCGGACGCGCAGCAGTATCCAGCATGTCCACGGAGGGTGGGCTGACGTCTACACTTGATGCGGCATTGTTCGTGTTGCCCGCCTGTTGTGCACACACGAGTTCACATTCGTCACCAGAAAGGTGGTCTTTACAGATTCCCAGGAGTGCGCCAATGTACTGGTCCTGAGTCCTCCCAACACAGCGTGTTTCAACATTGCATGTGCGCACCTACCCGTCACACCAACCCACCTGAGCCATGCGTAACTCCCGCTTCACATGACACATGTGTGTCTCCCACAGTTGTGCTACACATTTGAGTTGACATCCAATGACAGTGGACTACATGGTCATCTCATGACTGCCGTGTACTTCACACACTCTCATCCTCTCTCATTCGTACTTGTGAAATGAATCAGCAGAGACACATTGTTGCTTCAAGCCATGTATTGGGACTAATGTCCTCTGTGATGCAGTATAGTGAACACTACTGGCAGCGAAGTGCATGTGGAGGATATACTCAGCATGATTACACATAGCATAGGGTGTAGGGGTACAGTGATTAGTTGTTGACTGTGGGATGTGGGCTTCAGAGTTCCAAATGCTTAGCCGTTGGTGTGCTAATGTACATTTGCCAATTACTGTGGTGCTGCTGACTGACACAGACAGTATACATTTAGCCTACCAGTCCGCTTGTCATCATGGGCACAGTGCATCTCCGTTCCATGTTACAGGTTTGCTGCTATGGTCACTCATACACACGTGCGTGGAGGTGACATCAGGGCATGGGCTTACGTGCATGCAAAGGCGTCCCACTTTGTTGTTGCGATGTGGTGGGTACTGGCCATGTCACAGTCACTGGGCTCATGTTGTTGGTGGCTGCACTTGGTGTACATGCAAAGGTCCTGGCACGGATGTTCAGAGGGAGGTGTGGTGACAGCTCTCACATACTGCAGCAGGACGAATGCTGTCCACTGACCGGTGCATATGTTCATGGGCGCAGGATCCATATCATGGCATGGTTGTACGTGCAGTTCTGTCCATGTGGTTGCCATACACAAATCCCATGCCTCTGCCTCACCCTGTTCATGCAGAGTTACTGGATGTGATGAGGAACATCCGATGTCATTGCAGTGTAGTTGATGGTGTGGTGTCAGTTGCAGGTTGCATGGTGTAGTAGTTGTACTGGTAACTGCCTAGTCCGTGCGTAAGCCACGCATGGGTACGGTGTGGGTCATCATTGCTCAATTGGGGGTCTGGCGACGGGGCCCGACGAATTGACAGGTTGTCAGGAATGCAATGCCTACCAGCAGGGCTTCCATGGCATTGGTGGTGGACATGGTTGCCAGCCAATGTAGCGGATGGTGGCTGTCAAGGTGTTGGTCGTGAGTTGTCCCTTGTAGGAGCATGATGGGACATGTTGGATGGCATTCGATGTAACTGTAATCCATTATCCGTCGTGTGGAGGCACAGTGGTCCCATTGCAGTGTGGGTCCGATAGTCGCCACATACGCCATGCCCCCATAGGCTGAACAGGCCCTGTCGTGGGCGTCCAGGGGTGGAATAGTTGTAGCAGGTCCGCCCTTGGACATGCCGGGTTGGAGAGACATAACTCCACAGGATGGTAGAAGGGACACCTCCGACAGTAGAAGACGGGGATGACGCAGCTGAACAATGCGATGCGGTAAGTTAGTCGGTAACTTACGTTCAGCAGGGCCAGATTGTCACATCCCAATATCTGTGTCAGGTTATGTTTGTACAGCTTGATCTGTCAGGCGTAGTTGGGTAGGTGGGGTGCAAGTGCCATTTTGCTGCAGGGCGCTGTGGTGGCGTGCTCCGGCTGTCTGTGCAGTCTGCAGAGTGCAACCTCCGATGTTGCTGGGAATTCTGTAATGGTCGTAGGGAGGCAGGACCTGTGTTATGTTGGCTTGTGCGGAGGACACGGGCCCTCATCCCACATGCTTCTCTGAATGGTCAAGGTCAGTGGTGTCTGACTCCTTCCAGATTACTTGCATGTGAACCACATGGGGGAGTGTTATCATTTCTTCTTTCCGTTGTGAATGTTCTTTGGTGTTATGCGCTATCTGCCCTGTGGCCGCTTCCCTCTGCATGCCTGCGTTGGGCTTTGTTTGGTGCAATTACTGTTTTCTCCGGCTTGTTTAGTCGGGATGTGGTTTCAGAGTGGGAATGGAAGGTCATTCGGTGCTGTCTCCTCTCCCGTGTGTGGGCAGCAGGCTGCTTTCCCGCTGTACGTTGGGCCTTGTGTTTTAATTGGTCCCACCTGTTGTCTGTCCCCGGTATCTTTGATGTTACGTATTGCATGTCTTGTTATTGGGTGCAGGGTGGCACCGGTGTTTCTGTGTGGTTCTGGCGTACCTTTTCCCGACGGGGTCCATATTCTGTGGGATGTTGCCTCCGCTGTGTGCTTCGCCGTGTTTTGCACACAGGGGTGTGTCCTAATGTGGCGTGACGTCACTGACATGTTCGGGTCAGTTGTGTGACGTCAGGTTGGCAGCAGTGAATTGCCGGTTGGGGACATGACTGTGGCAGGGCTGTCACGTGACATGTGCGTTCCTGGGTGGTGCTGGTGTGTGTGGTGTTTGGTTGTGACCCTGTGTTGTTTGTGTGCGGCGCATGCATTGCGCTGCCGTTGGCCTCTGCGTTGTGCGCATGTGTGGGTGCAGTGGTGGATGTGTCGTGTCCACGCAGGGGTGTCGGGGTGGGGGCCATATGCAGTTGTCCCACCCTTGCACTGTGTGCGCTGTTTGCGTGCCCCTGTTGTGTGTCTGCCTACCTGCGTCGCCGCGGTGCGTTGACTCCTGGGTGCTGCATCAGGTAGAGCATGGGGAGGGCCTGCAGTGCTGGATTCATGCTCGGGGGGGTCGCCTCTTCGGTGTCTGTGCTCGGCGTTCGGGTTTCCGCCTCACTTTCACGTGCGGTGTCTCTTAGCCGTGGGAGCTGTTTTTTTGCGGCATCGTAATTTGTACGCCGGGCGGTACGTGATTTCGTCTGGCGGTGTGTCTCCATTGGGCTGCGCCGCTACGTGAGCGGGCGCACTTTGATGGCGGATTGTGTCGCTGGCTTGCCGGCGGTGTTTGGCTGCCTTTTCACATCGTAATTTAGCGGGCGTGTGGGCTGCGGCATGCGGGCGGTAACTGGTGGTTTTTGCATCCGCCAGCACGGCGGTGGTGCTTCCGCCCGCCATCCTAATGGGCCCCTTGGTCTCTGTAACCATCACGCAGCATAGATTCGTGTTAACAAGGTAAAGATGTGGAATAGCGCATCACCTTGTTGCTTTTCCCTCCATGAGATCCTGTCCCCCCAACATATATCCCTGTCCCTGCGATGGACAAAGAAAACAGAGCACCTTGCACTTTTTATTATTTTGTAAACTGTACCGGAACCCCAGGGCATTGTATTTAAAACCTGTGTTATTAACCCGGAATATTAGATCTTATAAAGTGGTGATGAAGCATTTAGTGCCATTAGGCGATAACTTTCTGTGCTACAATATAGCACTTTTTATATTAAGCGCAATGAAAATAAGGGAAGCTTATTATAGCAGATCATGAACCAGTTATCCCTCTTAACTATATTATATTAGATGATGACTGACTATCTTTCATTGTATTTTTAGTAGCACTAAGATGATATGGATTTTATGATGTGATCGTTTTTTATTGTCTATATTTTATATTGGTATGTTGTTTTTACAGATGTACTTTTATGGTTGTTTTGTCTTCAACCGAATAAAGATCGGAACTGAACTGATACGTTTTCACAAAGTTTTTTATTTTATTTCAATTTTTTCCATTTTTTCATTATGTTTTGTCAATATTTGCATTTTTGCATTTTTTTCCAATTGTTTTCAACTATTTTTACATTTTCGAAAAAAATCTCAATTTCATAAAACTATTTTTACAATTTTTTTACAATTTGTTTTGAATTTTTACATCTTTTTTCTAATTTAATTTTTCCCATTTTCCTAACATCTGGCATCAACCCCATGTGCTATCGGCAGCGCACAACAGAATTAGTTTTCTAAGGATTATTCCATTGTCAGTTTTCTTTTGTCACCTGCTTGATGCACATAAAGCAAACAGTTACATCTGTGCGTTGTTGTTGCTCTTTCTTATCCTTCCTGAGTGTACATGAAAGTTTAAGTTTGTGTGGTTTTACCAATGGAATGGATACACTGTATTGTTAATTATTTATAACTTAAGTGACCACACTAAATGATACTACTAATTCAACTGCAACAATGCCACATTTCACTGATGCTCTTCTTGCATGTTTGTTTTAATGCGCAAAGGAAGAGACAACATCACCCACAGTACTGCCAGACCTGACACGTGACCACACAAGCAACACAGACATCTCTTCAGCTTGTGAAGCTAAGTGCCACTGCCAACTGACAGCTTCAAGATGGCCCCAAAGAAAGGTGCTGGCAAGAAAGTGGCTAGTGGGGAGGAGAAGAAGCTGAATTCCACCACTGGAGTGCCAGCCAGATCCCTTTTCAGCAAACTTGTGCCTGGTGCACCGGCCTCGGGGAAGCAAGCCCATATCTGCCACAGAAGCAGTGCCTCCAATGATGGCAGTGCGGACGTGCAGTGACGTTGAAATGGACTTCTCTCTTTCGCAAAGTAGTACCCAAATGTTGCAGGAAACTGAGATAAGTGGACATCTACAGCCGCAGCCAGCAATAGTAGCTCCTCCTGAAGTCGAAGCAGTTCAGGAGATTGAGATGCATGCTAAGGAAGTAGAAGAAGTCCCTCTTTCAGAAGATCTATTGTCTTCCAGATCTC
Organism: Calotriton arnoldi; assembly: GCA_963921515.1. Taxonomy (NCBI): domain Eukaryota; kingdom Metazoa; phylum Chordata; class Amphibia; order Caudata; family Salamandridae; genus Calotriton; species Calotriton arnoldi. The sequence continues at coordinate 79,797 of CAWUFW010021371.1, read as the reverse complement.
CAGCAAGATAACGGAGGGGTACTCCATCATCTTCTTCTCCAAGCCCCCTTTCTGATGATCAAGACTCCACTTGGATTCTGCCTCAGTCTGAGACATGCCAGGAGAGGCTAGGGAAAAGGAAGGTTCCTGAAAGCTTTAGAGTTATGGATGAAGAAGAGGAGGATGATGATGAGCCAGTTATCATGGATGCTAGCCCAGCCCCAGTGGAGACCGACGTTATCCCAGCTCGACCTCCTCTGAGTGATGTGGCTCAGATACCACAACCACCGCAGTCAGCTTCCATATTGGCAAGGCCCCATCAGCAACCTACATCCAGAGCCACCTCAGTAGAAGTAGACACTGCAGAGAGGCAAATGTCAAAATGCCCACCTACCGCCACTTCTTCTAACATTGGCAGAGAGTGCACTCCTCAGTTTGGGACTTCCTTACGGTTAGCGAAAAAGAGGCAAACATTGCCATATGCTCCATTTGCAGCGAAGTGGTAGCCAGGGTAAGCTTGGTACAAACTATAGTACCAGAGGCCAAACAACCCATTTTAGAAAAAAACACATAATCTTCTGGGAGGACCGCCTTAGCAGCCAAAAAACTGAAAGTGGTGTTGGTGAAGGGAGAGCGAGCGAGAGCAGGGAATCTGAATGTTCTCTGATCATGGTGGAAGGTGAAGGTGAAGAAGGTGACATTTTCATTACGCAAATCAGCCCTGTCTCCAGCAGTACAGTAGTATTGCCCGCATCAGCAACATCACAATGGCACCGGAGTCAGGTCGAGACACCAAGGCAAGAGCACCAAGTGACTGCCCCAGTTTAGACACACATTGAGCCTACCACCTTCTGCATTCAGTGTAAAGAAGAAGTCGCCTGCATTAGTAACACCAGAAAGGAAAAATATCCAGGCAACTATTCTGGCATGTTTAGACAGGAGGGGCAGTACGAACGCAACCACCCAATGCCATGTTTGCACAATGCCAAGCTGGCTAAAACATTAGGGCTGGACCTCCTCCCTTTTTATTTTGTGGAAGGAATGGGTTTTCTAGAATTTGTGGCGGCCATCTGTCTGAAATGGAAGGTTCCCAGCTGGTCCTATTTTGCCAGAGTTGCTGTTCCAGTGCTACATCACGGTGTACTGGAATTGTTTGGACAATCTTTACAGCAGAGTGCTGTTCTCACTATCCACCTGATGACAGACATGTGGACTAGTAGCCAAACCACTGATTGCATGTGCATCACTGCACACTGGATCTCTTTTGTGAGGTTTGAAGAAATGATATCTGCAGGTAATGACACTGCAGAAAATGTTAATGGCGCTCGGAAGCATGCAACAGTAGCTATGTTCGCCATGGAGAAATCCCATACTGCTGCAAACATCTTGGATGACTTTAACAGCAAGGTCTTTGAATGGCTGCGACCAAGAGGGCTTAGCATTGTATTTGTTGCCACAGAAAATGGCATTAATATAGTTAAGGCCATGGCAGATGGTGGCTATTTAAGGATTCTGTGTTTGGCGCACTGCATCAACATCATTGAACAAGACTTTCTCAAAAAAGAAGGCTGAGTACGCAACTTACTGTCCACCTGCAGAAGAATCTGCACTCATTCCAGCCATTCTTTGAAAGCCTGGAAGCAGTTGAGGGTCATTCAGCGTGATAATAGAATGCCAGTTAAAGCACTCATACAGGAGGTGCCAACATGTTGGAACTTGGATTATTACATGTTGCAGCATCTGTTTGAGCAGTACAGACCAATCAATGAATATGTTATGCAAAGAGGGGATGCAACTGTGAAAGGCATGATCATTGAGATTGACCAATGGGGCCTAGTCAATTGCTTCCTTTTGAGGTTTTCAGAAGGGAAGTTATTAAGCAGGACAGTACTATGGGCCAAGCTATCCCGTTGTTGCATATGCTACAGGAACAGCTAAAGGCGGTGTCTGAAATGTACGCAGGTGTGGACGAAAAAAAAGATACGCAATAGTTGGTGGAGAGCTTAATCCTTTGCTTATCTATTAATACAATGGTTCAAAGAGACATTGAGTCATCCAAACATTACATGTGTGCCACCATTTTTGAACCACGGTACAAACAATTACTGCCCATTTTAATTCCTTATTCAAACCGGGATGTTACAAACTACAAGATGTGGATTGCTGAGCAAGCCAGCAGCCTAGAAAAAGAACATCTGGGAATTAGAGGCCTGCTCTTCCCAGGCACAAGTTCTGCGGTGCAGCCTTCAACTTCAGAGCATGCGGTCAGTGCGGTGGGCTCACAGCAACCAAATTCAACAACAAGAGTATCAGCAACAACAGGTGCAGGATCATTGGCACCAAAATCTGCATTTGATTTGTTTCTAAAGACAGGGCTTAAGGTCAGTGCAGAGGCAAAGGCAAAAGAGGTAGAGCAAGGTGGAGCACCAATGACTATTGAGAGGATGGCCCAGGCCTCTCTGGATGACCCAACAGAGGTCTATCTTGATCAAAACCCATTGGTGCATTTTTATGGGAAGAACCGCCAATGGCCACTGCTAAGCAGACATGCAGTATAGTATCTGGCTTGCCTAGTAGCCAGTGTGTCACTGAGTGTATGTTCAGTGCTGCTGATATAGTTGTCATAGTGAGGACAGCCTCTCGCCCCAAAATGTGGAAAGATTAACCATGCTCAAAATTAATCAGCACTTTATACCACCGAATTACACCATACCTGAAGTATTACAGAAGGAGGATGATGGTGATTGGTCAGACTCATGTCATGGTACTGTGTTAGCTGGCCAACTTCTGAGTGGACAACCTGAGTTTGAGGATGAACTCTACTTCCCTGTCTTGTATTAAGGGCTGGGCCACCATGTGGTGGTCGCAGACAATGAGAGTGGGTGTTTAACTATAACTATTAAGCCTTATTGTGTTTGTGACGATTTACAATGTTGGTGGCCTAATGACGGGTGATCATTTTTTTCCTGAAGGTGATTTTTTCCTTCCTCTTTCACACTTAGTGAGATTTATTTGCTTGGTTCACACTGCTTTGTTTTCTGGTTCACATTCCTCAAAGACCCAACCAGTCCCTTTAGCTAATAAACACAAATCTATTCTACACAAATAATGATTCAATGTTTCTCTTGTTGTTGATCAACAGCATTGCACTACTGGTTGATCTCTCATTTTAATCTGAAAACTTGGGACTGGAGTGGGTACGGAAATTGACATATTGATTGGTGCAGAGCAGGAATATCGACGGAGAAATATCGAGGGACATAAATATCGCCGCAAAAATATCGTGGGGAAGAAACATCGACAACAAAAATATAGTTGACAAGAATATCAGCTGACAGGTAAGTAATATCGATTACAAAAATATCGACGTCTTAAATATCGTTTACAAAAATATAGTTGACAAAAATATCGAATTATTAATAATGTTATATATTTTAGTGTTTTTAATGAGAATTGTTTGTCATTTTATTATATTTTTTAAATTTTACTAGTTATTAATTTATTTTAAGTTTAATTTTGCATTTTTAGTTCTGTAGCGGGTTTTGGGTTCATAGGGGAATAGGGTGGGAAGTAATTTAATTATATAGATTTAATTAATTATTTATAGTCGTTAATAATTTTTTTTAAATTGAATTTTGCATTTTTAGTTCCGTAGCGGGTTGTGCTTTTATAGGGGAATAGGGTGGGAAGTAATTTAATTATATAAAATTTATTAAATAATTAATATGTATAATTGTGAATTTATAGAGTTAAATGTGTTAATTGATTAATTAATAATTGTTTGATAATTAGTTGTTAATTAATTACAATTAATCAATTAAGAAATAATTATGTTAATTGTTTAACTAATTTTAGGTGTGTGTTGTGGTGTTTATATGTGTAAATGGTGGGAAGGGTGGTAAGTAATTAATTTTGTATTGATTAATTATTAAATATTTTTCATTAATTTCTATTAATTAATTAGTAATTATTATTGTAATTGTGTAATTAATTTTAGGTGTGTGTTGTGGATATTATAGTGTTAATTAATGTGTAATTAATGATTTTTTATTATCTTTCTTAATAATAATATATTTAAATTTAAATTTTAATTATGTTAATATTGGAAAATAAATGTAATACAAAATGTGATGTTTTTGTTTTTTATTATTGTGGGATCCAGCACTTTCCCTACTGTTGCACTGACTGGAGTAGGAATAGTAATTTTTACCCCTCCGCTATCCAGCTCTTTCCCTACTGTTGCACTCACTGGAGTGGGAATAGTAATTTTTACCCCTCCGCTATCCAGCGCTTTCCCTACTGTTGCACTCACTGGAGTGGAAATAGTAATTTTTACCCCTCCTCTATCCAGCGCTTTCCCTACTGTTGCACTCACTGGAGTGGGAATAGTAATTTTTACCCCTACGCTATCTAGCGCTTTCCCTACTGTTGCACTCATTGGAGTGGGAATAGTAATTTTTACCCCTACGCTATCCAGCGCTTTCCCTACTGTTGCACTCACTGGCGTGGGAATAGTAATTTTTACCCCTCCGCTATCCAGCGCTTTCCCTACTGTTGCACTCACTGGAGTGGAAATAGTAATTTTTACCCCTCCGCTATCCAGCGCTTTCCCTACTGTTGCATTCACTGGAGTGGGAATAGTAATTTTTACCCCTCCTCTATCCAGCGCTTTCCCTACTGTTGCACTCACTGGAGTGGGAATGGTAATTTTTACCCCTCCTCTATCCAGCGCTTTCCCTACTGTTTCACTCACTGGAGTGGGAATAGTAATTTTTACCCCTCCGCTATCCAGCGCTTTCCCTACTAATGTGTTTATTTTGTTATTAAATGTATGTTTTATTCTTTTTTTAATAGTTTTAATTAAATATAGAATATATTAATTTATATTAAATTATTTATATATGTGTATATTTTATTTTTATATAATTTAAAAAGTTTATAAATAAAATAAAGATAATAGTTAATAAAATGTATTTAAGTAAATATATGTATATGTACACATTTGTTTGTGTTTATATTTATTAAATTAAGTTTATTTGTTATAATTAGTTAAAATATATATTAAATTTAATTTATTTTGTTAATAGTATTAATATTATTTAATTAATTTTATTTAAGTTATGTAATATTTTAAAGTCGATATTTTTACATCGATATTTTTGTGTCGATATTATTGTACTTACCTGTTTAAGTATAGGGAGTCGATATTTAAACATGGAACCATATTGGTTAATCGGAGTCATGAGGATGATGGACGCACTTATGCGTGACTACAACAACTGTCAGAAGAAGAAAGTTATCAACGTCACAGAAACCAATATGGTGATGACTCTACGAGTCCTACTCAATTTTGTGGATTGGTGAGAGGTGCGTTGATTTTACTTGATTTCTCTAATGCAATATTGTTGCTGAGTGTGTGTGCTGGCTGGCTCAAATTTGAAACTGTGTGGTGGTTGGGTAGGGAGCCTGTTGTATGTACCTGCAGACAGACATGTGGTGATCATCAGAATATGCATGCGCTAGGCTACATATTATGATGATGATCATGACAGTTGCCCAATACATGCAGCCACTTGTCTGTGATTGTTAGTTGTTGCAATTGCTCTCACCTAATTGATCGCACATTAGTCATTAAATGAATGATTGCAAAGAACTATTCTCTTTTTTGCTCTGCCTCTAGACTGAGTCCTCTTGGTGCACTCCTCATGATGTTTACCTTCTGTCCTTCTCCTTGATTCTACATTATCATATTTTTTTACAATCCGCAGGCCTTCTCTTCTCCTGCACAAAAGGCAAAAGCACCATAACAGTCATGCTTACCTTACCGGACCACATCAGCCAGGCACCCAAGATTTATGGACAATCCAAGAAGAATGTAGCAGATGTACCTCCCAATTTGGCAATACAGTATAATATTTCTTTTAATAATCATTTTTTAGAACTCTCTATGTTGTTCGCTTCATTCCTACATAACTTGTATTTACTATTTTTCAAGTGACAGAACATTTAGATATATAATAATATAATAATATAATATGACTTGGGTCTCACTGGGGCTGAAGGAGATTTTGCATTGCATTTAAGTTAACTGTGCCATACTAGTCATTCCTTTGTTTCCTTTTCCACCCACAACAAATTGTTGATGGTTGGCTGCTCATTGCCCAGATGAATATTGTCTTTGTGCACTGTTTGTCTTTATCACACCTTTCCCAAAATACCCTTTCCCATCCATTCATCAAACCCCTAACCCTCTTCCCCAGGATGTGTGATTTATTGAGATGTGACTTAATAATTTATACCACTAACCCCTTCACTGCTAGACCTTACCCCCCCCCGTGCTAAGCCTTTTTTAGCTTTTTGTGGTAGTTTGCGCTTAGGCCCCTGTAACTTTTTGTCCACATAAGGTATTCATGCCAAATTTTCATCCTTTTCTTCCAACACCCTGGGGATTCTAAAAATACCCAGAGACGTTTGACAAAATCAGCTAAATTTTGGGGGTTTTGGGGAAAACAGTGCTGAGGAAGGAAGCTGTTGCTTTTTTCCATGCAAAAGGTATCAATTAAGGGTTTGCAGTGCTACAATCACAATCTTCCCAGCTTTCAGGAACAGGCAGACTTTTGTCAGAAAGCTAACATTTTCCACACAGTTTTGGCATTTTAGTGGGACATAGCCTATTTTTCCTATCATTGTGCTTTTAACCTCCTTCTAGTTAGTGGTAGAAATGGGTATGAAAACAATAATGGATCCTGGAAAGCTATACATTTATGAAAAGTAGACAAAATACTAAATTCAGCAAGAGGTCATTTGTGTTGATCCTTCAAGGTTTTCCTATAGAAAGCAACAGTTGAAATTAAAAATTATTGAAATGGAGTTGGACCCTTCTGGTTGCAGGGATACATAGGACTTGTAGGTTTACAAAGTAGCCAAGGTACACAGAGCCAGTAACTGAGCTGTGCTTTGCAATGGTTTTTCATAGTGTAACGGATATACTGCAATTCATTTGGTAAAATATAAAGAGTGAAAAATAGGAATCAAGGAAACCTATGTATTTCTGAAATGGGAATAACATATGGAGTTTAGAAGCAGTGGTTATTTGCACATCTTCAAAATTGTGGGTGCTTGTACTAGCATGTGAATTAGAGGGCATTTTTCAAAATGACTTCCTTTTTACACCGTGTCTTACATTAGGAAGGCACAATTGCATAGAAAGTCAATGGATAATAACACTTGTTCTACTATTCTGTGTTTCCCTAAGTCTCCCGATAAAAATAGTATCTCACTTTTGTAGCTGGGCCCAGTGCCCGTGAGAGGAAACAGCCCAAAACGCAACGTGGACACATCACATTTTTCAAATGAAATATGACCCTTTTTTCACAATGTGCCTAGCTGATGGATTTTAGACCCTAGCTAGCACCTAGGGAAACCTAGCAAACCTAGCAAACCTAGACATTTTTTAAAACATTGCACCCAGGGAAATACAGGATGGGGCAACTTGTGTGGCTGCCATCAGGTTCTGTTACCCAGAATGCCTTGCAAACCTCAAACTTGGTAGAAAAAACATTTTCTTCACATTTTTGTGATGAAAAGTTCCGGACTCTGTGAGGAGCCACAAACTTCCACACACCCAGCATTCTCCCAAGTCTCCCGATAAAAGTAGTACCTCACTTGTGTGGGTAGGCCTAGTTTCCGTGACAGGAAACACCTCAGAATGCAATGTGGACACATCAAATGTTTCCAGTGAAATCTGACCCTTTTTTTTTAACTGCGCCTAGTTGTGGATATTGGACCTTAGCTCAGATGGCACATAAATAAACCTAGCAAACCTATACATTTTTGAAAACTAGATACCCAGGGGAATCCAGTATGGTGTGAATTGTGGCTGCCATCAGGTTCTGTTACCCAGAATCCCTTGCAAACCTCAAACCTTATTTTTTTTTAAAACAAATTTTCTTCACATTTCTGTGATGTTCTGGAATCCGTGGGGAGCCACAAACTTCCACCCACCCAGTGTTCCCCCAAGTCTCCCAATGAAAGTGGTACCTCACTTGTGTGGTTAGGCCTAGTTCCCACAACAGGAAATGCCTCAAAACGCAACGTGGAAACTAGTAACTGCTGGCACAGGTAAGGACAGTGGGGTGGGGGGAGGGGGGTGGGAGTGGGGGGAAGTCGATAGACGATGGAATAGGTATAATTAAATAAATAAATAATACCTATTCCATTGTCTATCGACTTCCCCCCCTGCCGTGCCGCGCACCCGGCCCTTACCTGTGCCGGGCACGGCTAGTGGAAACATCAATTGTTTCCAGTGAAATCTGACCCTTTTTTTGAAATGTGCCTAGCTGTAGATTTTGGACCCTAGCTCAGCCGGCACTAAGGGAAACCTATGCATTTTTGAAAACTAGACACCATGGAGAATCCAGGAGGGGGTGACTTGTATACTCTCTCACCAGGTTCTGTTAAAATCCCTTGCAAGCCTCAAACATTGTAAAACAAAACACTATACACCCAGGGAAATCCAGGATGTTTGAAGTGTGTGGCTGCCATCAGGTTCTGTCACCCAGAATGCCTTTCAAACCTCAAACTTTGTAAAAAAAACAACACATTTTCCTCACATTTCTGTGATGAAAAAATCTGGAATCTGTAAGGAGCCACAAACGTCCATGCACCCAGCATTCCCCCAAGTCTCCCAATAAAAATAGTACCTCACTTCTGTGGGTAGGCATAGTGCCTGCGACAGGAAATGGCCCAAAACAAACTGTGAAGACTTCAAAATTATTGATCACAAAAGGTCCTGGGCTTGCGGCCATCTAGGGAAACCTACCAAACCCAGACACTACAGGGATGGCTGGCTTGCGTGGATCTCCCAACGTTTTCCTACCCAGAATCCCCTGCAAACCTCAAATTAAGCTAAAAAAACACATTTTAATCAAATTTCTGTGGTGGAAACTTGTGGGATCACTGGCCTGACACAAATTTCCTACCACCCAGTGTTCCTCCAGTTCTCGCGATAAAAATGGTATCTCACTTGTGTGGGTGGACCAAGTACCCACGACTGGGAAGGGCCCAAAATATATTGTGGAGACATAAAAATGATCTATCAGAAAATGACCTGGGGGCTTATTTACAAGAAACTGATGCATCTCTATACATGTGTCGGTTTCCCTGCGCCTGCATGCGAAACCCTTGCGCCACCATGGATGTGCCGTATTTAAAATACGGCGCACCATGGTGCAAGGATTGACAGATGCATCGGAAATGTTGACGCATCTGTCGGCGTAAAAGTCACGCATTGCTGGAGTCGTGTCGCAAGCATAATGCAACTTCAGCAATGAATGGGGAGGGCTATTCCTAATACACTGCGCCACTCCTTAAGCCTGCTCCAAGCAGGCATAGGGTTTTGACGCAGTGGTGTCCTAGAAGTGGTGCAGTGAAATCTTGTAGAATGCCCACCCTGCATACATTAAACCGAACGCCGGTATAATGTGGAGCAGGGCTTCACAAGGTGACGAATATCCCTAGATGCGTCACATTATAAATGCGCCACAACGTGGCACATTATTTACGCTGCCACTGCGTCACAAAAAGTGGTGCAATGGCGGGGCAAAAGTGTTGGAAGGGGCTTGTAAATCTGCCCCTTGGTTTTGCAAGGGGTTCACCTGCGTTTTTGGTCCTGGACTCGGTGGCCAGCTAGGGAAAACTACCAAACCCAGACAGTTCTGAAAACCAGAACATGGGGGAGTCCAGGGAGGTGTGGCTTGTGTGGATCCTCCAATGTTTTCATACCCAGAATCCCCTGCAAACCTCAAATTTAGCTAAAAAAATCAAATTTTCCTCACATTTCTGTGAGGGAAAGTTGTGAGATCAATGAGTGAACAGAAATTTCCTACCACCCAGCATTCCTCCAGGTCTCCAGATAAAAATGGTCCCTCACTTGTATGGGTGGGACAAGTACCCGAGACAAGGAACGTTCTTCAAACGTATTGTGGAGACATCAAAATGATCTATCAGAAAACGACCTGGTTTTGCAAGGGGGTCACCTGCATTTATGTTCCAGTGTCTGCGGCCAGCTATGGAAACCTATGAAACCCAGACAGTTCTGAAAACTAGATACCTGGGGGAGTCCAGGGTGTTGTGACTTGTGTGGATCCCCCAAAGTTTTCCTGCCTAGAATCCACTGCAAACCTCAAACTTTAGCTAAAAAAGTCACATTTTCCTAACATTTCTGTCTGAGATCACCACGCGGGCACAAATGTCCTACCACTGAGTGTTCCCCTTGGTCTACTGATAAAAATGATTCCTCACTTTTGTGGGTATCCAATGCAGAGTCAGCCTAAAAGCGCCTCTAAAAAATATAGCGTTTAGAGCTAGCTGTGCTATCCCCTCAATCCCTATGTTTTTGGCCCTTCCCAGTCGCAGGCCCTCAGCCCACCCACACAAGTGAGTTATCATTTTACTTGGGAGACTGAGGGGAATGCTGGGTGATAGGAAATGTGTGCAGGTACGGTGATCCCAGTCAGAAATGTGAGGAAAACCTGACTTTTAGCTGAATTTGAGGTCTGCTGAGGATTCTGGGTAGGAAAACGTTGGAGGCTCCATGCAAGCCACACATCCCTGGACACCCACGGGTGTGTAGTTTTCAGAAATGTCTGGGATCGGTAGGTTTCCATAAATGGCCGCTGAGACCAAAAAACACAGGTGTCCCCTTACTATAATATATGGAGGCACCTGCGTTGTTCTGGGCAGCCTCTACCACTAAAGTAAGAAATAAAAATAGTCCCTAGTGCATAGTGGGCTTTATGTCCCCCAGGAGCCTGATCAGGGGCTATTGCTCCCATATGCCCCCGGGGGCAGGATGACAGTGCCCATTTTTATGGGGAGGTGGGGGCATTGGCATGCCCATTCTGGGCAGCCAACACCATACCTAAGAATAAAAATAGGCTCTTGTACCTAGTAGGCTTTTAGCCTCACCTACTGCCTAAGGGAGGCAGAAAGACTTTGGTCTCCATTTATGTGGGGTGGAGTGGAGACATGGCTATGCTCATTGTCGGCACACCCCACCCCTCTTTTATATAGAAACAAAAAAATCTCTGGTGTCTAGTGGGCTTTCTGCCTCCCCCAGGGGGCAGATCGGGGGTAATAACACCACATGCCACCCAGGGGGGTAGAAATACTGTCCCATTTGTGTTTGGGGTGTCATGTCCTTTAGGCTAGTTCTGTCATGTATGCCCCTATTTACAAACATTGTCTATCCACACAACAATAACTGTTCTGAACAGGTGACCTTTTTCCTAATAGCTTGCTCCTATCTCTTTGACACAAGGCTCTTGGTATTCTATTATAATCCCTGTACCTGAAGTACATAAACATGTCCCCAGGCATGGCATAATTATTCTGGATAAGGGTCACCACTTTTTTTCATCCTTGGCCAACAGCCCGCTGTGCATGTTTGCATTTGTTTGGAAAAACATTTATGATTGTTTCCAAAACATGTATGATTGTTTTGAAAACATATCGATTCTAGAAGAAACCCTGGAGTGACCACTCTAATATATAAGACCCTTATTCCCCCCTGCAAATTAGAGGAGAATTCCTTCCAAGCTGACACGGGGTCCTGCATGCTGAATCTTAGACACGCAGTGGTCTGACATCCCTTGCGGGGTGTCATCCTCGAAGCAGAGACGGGGTCCTTCATTCTCAACCATCAGGTGAGGGGGCTGTTTCTTCCCTAGGTGATTCTTGGCTACATACATACATACATGCATATACATGCTACACATACAGATCTAGGCTAGGTACATTTAGGCAAATTACTTAGGGCGCGCATTTTAGAAATATGCAAGTGCTAATGTTTTTATCTGAACTGCTTATGTTAATTTTATTAGCACTATGGTAGCAATGTATCTACTATTTACTATATTTCTACTAGCAATCTCTTATGTATGCTTCTGTCTCCTTATTGTTGCAGCAAATATGTTTTACACAAGACTGACGCTGGACCAATAAATACTTATTGAAATGACCTAATCGCCATCCTGTGTATTTTCTGAGAATAAGTGAGCACTGAGCGAAAAGTACTGTACTGTTTTCCATGATCCGTGAGGAATCAGGGTTGCATTGTTCAGTGGTTGCCAAAAACGGCCTACATCACTGTAAGGTACAGGGGGTGGTATTGGCACTGTAGAGCTAGCTGGTCTAACGGCTGACTTATCCTGTGAGGGTGTCCGGAAGCGGTTGGGACACCAAGCCCTCAGTTTAAGTCATCCAAAACGCGCACGTCCTGGGGATTCCTAGGAACTACATGACAGGGGGAATGGGGGCATTGGTATGCCCATTTTGGGCAGCCCCCATGCCTACGTATCAAAAGAAATAATCCCTGGTGCCTAGTGGGCTTTCTGCCTCCCACGGGGGCATATCTGGGGCTAATATCCCCACCAGCCCCCCAGGGGGACAGAAAGACTGTTCAGAATGTAATTTAGGTGAGGGCATGATCTTGCCCATTGTGGGCAGCCCCATCCCTCTTTTATAAAGAAAAAAAGAAAATCCCTGGTAATAACCACCAATCTGCCCCCCCCAGGGGGCAGAAAGACTGTGCTGGTTATTTGGGGGGTCAGGGCATTGGCATGCCCATTTTGGGAAGCCCCCACCCCTAAATGTACCTACAAGAAAATCCCTGGTGCCTAGTATGCTATTCCCCCCTGAGGGGCAAATCATGGGCTATTGGCCCCATCTGCCCCCCGGGGGGGGGGCAGACAGACTGTTTCTAATTACATTTGGGTGAGGGCAGGGTCTTGCCCATTGTGGGCAGCCCCCACCCCTCTTTTATATAAATAATCCCTGGTATCTAGTGGGCTTTCTACCCCAGGGGCAGAAAGACCGTGGAGGTTGTTTGGTGGTGTGGGGGCATTAGTATGCCCATTTTGGGCAGCTCCCACCCTAAAATTTGTGTTGAAACAAAACAAATCCCTCGTGCCTAGTGTGCTTTCTGCCCAGGGATCCACTAGGCAGGGGTACCATTAGAAAGGGGAGATTCTCCCCTTTCCAATGATATGTATCCCGTCTGCCTTGTGCTCATGGGGCTGAGATAGTCTCTGAGCACTGAGGCAGTGAAAGTGAAAGCTATTCCCTAGATCCCGAGACTGTTTTGGAGTAAAGGAAATCCCTCTGGTGCCCCCATCATTTGTTAGCATCATCATTCAGGCATTGTGTGCTGTGTGACATAAACGCTTAACCATGTCCACTCCAGAGTTTGAATCCTCGTCATGATTTGAGTGTCACTTTTTTGTTTTAATGGCCATACTACTGCTCTGAGTAGTTTAGTATTGCTTGTTATATTTTCACTATCAGGTATTCTTTATTGTGTAGTATGGTTTCAATTGTTTGCAAATCTATGATATAATAACATATAACTCACTACCTCAGCTTTTTTTTTTCAATTTAGGTGCCTGCGATAAATAATCCATCTGATTAAAATCCTACAGTTGGAATTCACCTAGTTGGGACCTCACTTCTGTTCTCTTCACTGTTGTTAGTGTGCTAACCTGCTACTACTACCACCACCATGGCACTCTGGAAAACCATGCAGCCCTTGCTTCATCTATTCAGTAACGGAACTAGTTTTGCTCTACTGAGTTATATACAATATAGGAAATTACAACCCCCCTTAGTGTTCAATATAGTTGCAGACTGCGGAGACTAAGAGAGTAGAAGGACAAGGGTACCACATACCTAATTGTTGTTATACACTATCAGCAAATTTTAAAAACAGGCAGCGCTAAAAGGCAATAGTGAAAAGTAAAACACCACCCAAAAAGATTTGAGGCATAAATAACGTAACATAAATATTTAGCAGCCCAAACAATGAAAACCTACCCCTTCAACCCACACCACAGCTGGCCCACCCCTCTCCCCCCAAAAATCTCCCCATCCCCAACAATTGTACAACCAAAATGTCCATCAATGCCTGAAAAATACTAAATTACAAACTATAACTGCCCCGGTCCCAACTGCCACATCCCCACCCTCTCCACCCACAACAACAAGTACCACCCATCAAAACAAAAGTTAAGAAAGGGGCAGAAGAGGGCACTACTAGGCATGGAGGGTCGAGCTCAGGAGCTCTGTTAGGTGCCTCTCGATCTGTCTCTGCCAGGCTTCCATCCGCGACAGCCTCAAAAGGAAGCGGCGATGGAAATTGTGGTCTGGCGAGGAAGCAGGAAATGATTTGCGGCAGGCAGCTGCAAGCAGACTGTGACACTGATGTTTAGAGGATGAAGGCGCTGGTGCTGGGGACTGGCTGGGGCCTGGGCAGCTGACTCCTCCTCCTCCAGGGCCACCAGTCACTGGTACTCAGCCCTAATCACCTATGGCTTCTGCTGCCGACATGGGCTGGTGCATCCTGGTGAGATGGACGATGATGGCCAAGAGTCGCTAGAAAGAAAAAAGCCAAATTGTGAGCAATGCTCTGTGCAAAAAACGTGTTTAAAATTATATAGTGGGTGTCACAATAGCAGTAACATTGATGGTCCCCTAGAGCCGTTCAATTTGATGTGATTAGAGTCACAGCCATTACCCGCACATGCCTCTTATAAAACTAAAGGCAAATGGCAAACGCACTAACTGTCTGAAAGGAATCAAAGCAAAATAAACACAGCAGCACACCAATTTTAAAAAAAGTATTCTTTTGAAGGATTTTCTAGTAAAAACCAGGGGCCGAATTACGACTTTTGGCATAGTGGTGGCATGGCAGTGCCAACCGCTGTGCCACCGATCTGCCGAAGGTTGGTGCAGCCCGCCTGCCAGATTATAACCACTTTTGTAGTTTGGCGGGTGGGCTGTGTGGTGGTTACCACTGCAGTGGGTCTTTCAAAGGCAGTGGTGCCTTTGAAAGAGGCATCGCAATGGGAACGTCACACAGGGCTCCTGCACGGCATGGACTTGAAAGTCCATGCGGTGCAGGAACCTGGGTGCATGCACACAGGGGAGCACACCTGCATGCATCCCCTGACTGAGGGGGCACAGGGGCCCTTTATTTTAGCACTGCCAGTCTTTTCATGGAGAAAAGACCTCCATGAAACCGCTGGCTGTCCTGAAACTTGTAATATGCATGGTGGTGCCACAGCGACACCACCTTCATATTACATAGCCCCTCATCACTGTGCCACCACCAGGGAACCACAGTTCCCTGACAGAGCTGGTGGTCCAATTATGGTCTGACCACACAAGGTGTAATTGGGCGCTCGTACCACTGGTGCAGTGTTGGCTGGACTGCCACCACTGTGCCACCATAAGTCTGGCAGTCCTTGGACCGTCAGACTCGTAATTTGGCTGTAAGTGACTAAACAGACACTTAGGGGTCCATTACGATGACTGGCGGATGCACCTCCGCGATGCTGGCGGTGGGAGAAAACGCCATTTACCGCTCACCGGCAGCGGTCCTCAAGCCCGCCATATTAGGATGCCTACATATAGCCCATTTCCCGTCCGCCGCGGTGCAACGCCGACCACCATCAAAGTGCCCCTGCCACCGCGGCTGTGTGAGCCAATGAGCACACACCGCCATGCGTAATGACGTCCCGTACGCCGAAGATATTACGATGCCGGAAACAGGGCAGCGCACCGTGACGGAGAAACCGCACAGCTACAGACGGCGGAGACACCACAGCGGAGACAGACAAGAGACCGCTGGAACACACCGTGGTGGACCCAGCCCTACACGCCATCCCGGTGCTGTACATGATACACCACCTGCAAGCCATCTACGGCCGTGGACGCCTCCGCAGGTACGTACAGGCACAACAGTGCAAGCAACACAATACACAGGTCAAGGGTCGATAAACGTAGCATGGGCACACCACACACCCCTGTGGGGAAAGGCACACAGCCAGCACTGCACACACACATGTACCACCTAATACAAAAACCCCTCGCTACATACTGCTCACCCATGTACCGCGATCATCAACAGATGGCCCGGTCACGTCACCGCCGCGGTCATTGCGCAGGAAAACATGCACACAACCCAGAGCCCAGAGCCAGCGCCTGACATGGGCACTGTACAAATAGCACAGACCCACATCTTAAGCCACAACACACTAGCCCACTCCCTCAAGGGACACCACATGTGCCTCTCAAGTGCCACTCCTGCACAACAACCACACAACTGAACCCACACCATGCCCCACATCCCAACAACTGCATGAACAGCCACAACAGGACCCTTTGCACACAGGCCACAGCCAACACACACACAACAACAACAACAGCACACACAAGGCAACAACACTGAGGCCAGGCACAAAATATACAAACACACAGATGAGGAGCAAACACTCCACTGCACACACTATCTGACAAGTCACACACACACACCACCCTGACTCACAGCCACATACACACACCACATGCCAGCAGTAATGGAGGACAACATATAGAACAGCCAAAGTGAGGTGCACACAAATGGGAGGGCAGGGACACAACCATCAAGTATGTGTGAAGCAGATGTAAGACAAGAGGCATGTGAGAACACACACAGCCCACCACAGCACACATGGTTGCCACAGTGAGCCAACACAAACCACGCTCACCTCAATGCAACTACTCAGGGAGACAGCAAGGCCACCCATGTATAGGCACAGGGAGGAAAGGAAGGCCCTGAACTCAAACAATGACCAGCCACACATAGGCATCCAACTACTGGACAAGAGAATGTCTGCACCACAACACACAGGGCCCAGTGACACACCACATGACTGCCAAGCACAAGTAGGATATGTCACACATACATCCTCTCACAACAGCACCACACAATACTGACATGTGCACACAACACAACCCCAGGGCTGAACAAGTACACATACAGGCACATACAGGCACACCACTCCAGGGTGACACATGGGAGTAGTTGACAATGCAGGTGCACACACATCAACAGGCATGACAAAGTCACCCCCCTCACACCATACACCTCTCCACCACCCAAGTGCACACATTAGAAGTAAGCCATGGGACCTGGATGACTCATCACCACAAGATGTACAGACACCTACACTGCTTGCCACACAGAAAGGAAGCTCACACAGACACCATGACCCTGGCCTGCATGCCTGTAAGCCTGTGCCCAAACTCCCACCCTGTGCTGCCATTGCCCACAAACATGATATGTGTCCAACATAGATAACATGAGCAAAGAAGGATGATGACAACAGGATGTCATTGCCAACCACCTGCACTGCACCCATAAGTCTCAGAGTCAGGTAGAAATGAAGTCCCTTCCACCCCTGCCAAACATTTGAAATGTGAGACAACCCATTGGCAATGTGGAAGTGGCATACTGAGCATGTGACACAGTAAACCATGCACACACAGAAACAACTTTATTCAGGAAGGACACTGACACAACTCACAACAGGACCAACTGTGTTTATTCACATTTTGCATAGTGAGACAACACATTTGGGCAACAGCAAGGCCAGTGGCCATTTCAATATGCACAGCATTTACATGACAAGCTGCCCAGGCAGGGAGCAAACAGCAGTGAACAAGGCTAGGAGCCAGTACAATGTGCACAGTAGGGACATCAGAAGCTGCACAGGGAATGTGTGCAACTGCACCATGCCATGCCCAGCCACTGAGTCATGGGGCTGACAATGGCCACCACAGGCACCGCCGTGGACACACAGGTGTGTGAGGGTGACCACCACTCAGATGGGGCTGTCTGTTTGGCTTGGAGCTGACTGTGTGTTGGGGTCAGTTGGAGGGCTGCCCTGGGCAGTGAGAGGAACAACTGTTGAATAGCCATCTCTGCTGTGGGAAGCTGGGGGGCTGCTTGGACCAGGTGGGGTAGTGGCACGGGGAGGTGGACTCATGCTCTGCTGAGACACAGTGTGTGCAGGAGATTGTGGAGGGGTGCCTTTCCACTTCTTGGGGATCTTGAAAGGCTTCCCTGTCTGGGTATGAATGGGAACTGGTGTGGACACAACAGGTGAGCCCACCACCAAAGCTGCTTCTGGTGCGGATGGTGACCCTCCCTCTGGGGACATGCTGAATCCCGCTGTGCGCTTGCCGGGGGCTTTCTGCCGCCCTGCCTTCCCCTGTGTACTCAGTTTGCCCCCTACTGTGTACTTCCTTGCTGGCTTCACAGGGCTTGGGATGGGAGTGGAGGTCAAGGGTGGATCACCCATGGGGCCCTCATCCTGTGTAATGTTTGCAGGCAACACCTTGTCAGTGGGTGCAGAAACGTTCATCTTGCCTCTGTGTGCTGGTTTTGGGACAGGGGAGTCTTTGGCGGGGGAGGACGGTGAGGCCTGTGACCCTGAGGCTTGCTTCTTTGCTTTGTGGCCCTTGCTGTCGCCTGACAGACTTTTCTCCCTGCGCTCTGGGATGGCCTTACTCTTATGTGGTGATGGTGTCTGCGCCCTAGTCTGCCTGGGCTGCTGCTGCTACTGTTTGCTGCGGGTGCTGTATCGGGACTTTGGGGTCTGTTTAGCATTGTCACTGTCGTCAGAGGTGCACAGTGTCACAGGGCCGGACAAAGGGATGGGAGCCGCACTCTGACTATGTGCCTGTTGCAGGGCTGCTGTCACAGTTGAGGATAAGGACTGCACAGTCCGGTGGAGCCCACCCACATCGGAATGTATGCCCTCCATGAAAGCTAGCACCTGCCCCAACTTTTTGTCATGGTCTTGGAAGGCATTGAGAAGTGCTGTATGCCCCACACACAGCTGGCGCAATAGCTCGACTGACTCAGCACTGAGGGCAGCAGGGCTCACATGGGCTGGGGCAGCAGTGCCTGTAGTGAAGGTGACTCTTCTCTTCCTATCCATGCCGACACGGGCAGCACCAGTGGAGGTTGAAGGGAGGCTGGGCACTGGACGCTGTGTGGCCGAAGAGGAGGCTGAGTCCCCGTTCCCTGTACCCCCAACATGGATGCGTCACCGCTGGCGTCTGATGATGTAGAGCTTTGTGTCTCCGGCTGTGAATCCTCTAGCAGACTCCTGTCCCCCTCCTCGGCGCTGGTCACATCTGTGTCAGTCTGCTCCGGTGCGGCTGTTGTACTGGATGCCTCACCACTGGTGTCCGTCCCCTGTCCCTCTGTGCACACGGGAGATGCTGCATGGGAGAGAGATGTACTTTTAGTTGAGTGGCATCACCAGAAGTAACATGTGCAAGCAAATCTGCATTACAGAAGATTAGTACACCACGTTGCATGACACCCTGTGAAAATATATATCTTGCCACCCCAATTATCAAGCTAACGGTGCATGTCAAACACAAATCCAGCCATGAGTGATCCATGTGACTCACACAGCACACCATACTGCCGGTGGCTCACTTCAGACACATCCACAAAATGCCCTGTGCACACACACTGTCCTGATGGGGCAAGGATGAACACCACAACATGGTGCCAATCATCTACATGGATGGAGCGGTAGGGGACCACACAGACGCAGACCACAACATAACATTCCACAATGGCCCTGCGCTCATGCCATCCACCATGTCGTGTTCACGGGCACAAGTACTGTTCCACATTGGCCTCAGGTGACTGAGCGGCAGAAATCTGAGGTCAGGCATTGCACGCATTCATTGAAACACACTCAGAATAGGCACACTGCCATTTCCATCCATGTGAGTTCACACACTACCCCACTGCAGAAGGTACCTGAAGGCCACAACTCCAAATGCAAGAGAGATGCAGAGTGCCAACATGACTTTATGAAGCACAGGTAGGGCAAATGCATGGCAGATACACCCAGCACAGAGGCCACTGACAAAACATTGCACCACACTACCAACGTCACATATCTGACAATTTGCACAGTCTGTGGATACATGCACCCACCCCCAGCCAAAGGCAGCCTGCAACACATACTCACCCCTAGCTTGCTGCTGATGCTCCTTCAATTGCCTGTCCAGCTCAGGTTGTGTGACAGCCAGGATGCGGGCCATTAGTGGTGTCATACTGTGCCTAGACAACCTGCCAGTCCGAGGGAGCAGCCCCAGCGTCATCTCGGCCACGTTCTTGCTCAGCCGGCAGATGTCGTCCCACCTCTTATGACAGTGTGTGCGCCTTCGGTTTGACACACCCAGATCTCGCACTCTGGAGGCAATGGCCCTCCACACGGCTTTACGCTGGTGGACCTTCAGCTGCAGGCATGGGAGACAAGAGGGGTAAAACATCAGTGACACAGTGTACAATGCCAACACAAAGGAAATGCAGTAGCACGTCAGTGACTCATCCCTAACTCCAGCAACAACTGTAACAGATGCAAAAATGCTTTGAACATGGTACAATGTCATTGGACAATCAGCCGTACATGCATGCATGTGGGATGGTGGACACAGTACCTCCACATCCCATTCACATGCAGGATACCAACACAGCAAGCAACGTGTAGTCTGCCCATATCTACTGTCCATAGTCACCTGCAACTAGACATAGATAAGATAGTAACACATGGGTAGTGTTGTTGGACTCACTGTGTCCGACACTGCGCAGACCTAAGTGTCCTAGCCCTGTGGAAGACTCACTGTGTCTTGGAACCCACATAGAGTGACAACAACTGTCATACACACACCCTTCTCACACGGCTGCTCTTGTGCAATCTACAGGGCTGAGATGGGACTCAGATGAAGAGGCGTGAACAAACAACACATGGAACACACTGTACATGCAGTGATGTGTACATGTGCCATTCTGCGGGGACTGTGCAGGCCAGGTGGTCTGACACTGAGAGGGAAAATTGGGAGCAACACAGCCATTCACACAAGCAATCACTGGCCTGACTCCTGCATCACCAAAATGCTGCTGCACTGTATGGCTGACACTACAACACATTTCCCTCAACTCAGGATGTGCATGCAGGGAAACGTGTGAAAGAGCACACAAAGCCCTTCCCACTGAAGTAAGCATGCAAGGCAGTGCATGTCAGAGCCACACACCCACTGACACATACAGAAGCACCTCCACCCCACATGTGGCCACCCTGCACTCTCACTCACAGTCATGGAGACTTACCACAACATTAGGGGCACCATAAAGCCTTAGGTCTTGTGCAAGTACCCCGTCTTCCAGGACCTCAAGCTCCTCGCTGTTGAAGGGACTGGCATGGATCTTCTGAGTCCTCGACATCACAATGGACAGGTGGCAGCAGCAGCAGGTGGAGGGTGGCAGTCAGCAGTCCCTGGAGGCAGCAGCAGGTGGAGGGTGGCAGGCAGCAGTCCCTGGAGGCAGCAGCAGCAGGTGGAGGGTGGCAGACAGCAGTCCCTGGAGGCAGCAGCAGCAGGTGGAGGGTGGCAGACATCAGTCCCTGGAGGCAGGAGCAGCAGGTGGAGGGTAGCAGACAGCAGTCCCTGGAGGCAGCAGCAGGTGAGGGGTGTCAGGCAGCAGTCCCTGGTAGCTGTGGAAATGTGTAGCACCCTCCCACACATATATTGGCCCCTGGGGCTGTGTCAGTGGTCCCAGGGTGCTGCAATTGGTGTACCAGGTCTGCCTCATTCAAAATCATCCAATGTCCGGATGCAATTTTGAAACTCGCGGTAGGCGTGCACCGCCACCGCGAGTTTCAAAATTGCATCCGGCTACCACGATGGTGCTTCCCATTGGCTGCAAAGGCATGGTCCATGGTGGTGACACACCGCAGGGGCCAGGCGCGCGCTACCGTGGTGGTGCATCTTTCGAATGCTTCCAGTTATCGGCTCCGCTGTGGCGGAGCACGCCTACCGCGACTTTCAAAATCGCATCAGGCTACTGCGAGGGTGCTTCCCATTGGCTGCAAGGGCATGGTCCATGGTGGTGACACACCGCAGGGGCCAGGTGGTAGGCACCGCGAAATGGGTGCCATACAGTGCCTATGGTGACCGCAAGTTGGGTAGCGGTGCATGCTAACCGCCATTTACACATACTATTGTGGCGGTGACTATCGCGATTGTGTCTGGGGCATTGGCGCTCACAGTCCGCAGGGGCCAGGCGGTAGGCACCGCGAAATGGGTGCCATACAGTGCCTATAGTGACCGTGAATGGACTTGTGGAGTACCTTTGATGCACCTATGGTGTCATCCAGCTGAATGCATAGGCCAACTTGTACAGTGCCCAGTGTCTCCCACATTGAAAGACCCTCATGAGGGCAAATGCTCAAATGGAACATGTCACTCCATGTCACCTACACATCACATATATGGGTCTGCGATACATTGCATGGGCACATACACTTGCACATGTCACATCTGCTGTGTAATGACATGTAGACTGTCCAGTTTTCGTGTTGCATAGCATATGTAGATGATGGTCATTGTCTGTGGATGCAATGTAATGCACAATGCTGTGTCATTGTCTGGACTAGGGGCATCACCGACTGTCACATTGTGTACTGCACCTGCACACACGTGTCCACCACGCTCAGCCGGTGGTCAGTGTGTAGTTGATGTGTGCCATGTGCAACCTGTGTTGGGAGGTGTATCAGGGACACCAACATGGTGTATTATGGTAGTATTGCAATTTGGAACATATGCTGGGGGTCATACTCACAGGTGTGCCCACACATCTGTTAGCATGTCACACGGTGCATGCCAATGAGCCGGAGGGGTGCACAGGTAATTGCTGCGGGTAAGGGGACAGGTGTACAAGTAGTGTGCGTGATGTGCACCCACTTGTGATGTGCTCTGTCGGTCAATGGTGCAGTGTGTAACACTTGGGAATGTGTCTTTGAACAATGGACTGTCATGCACATGTCATGGTGTTTTGCATTGACATCTGTGCACTTCCATCTGTCCTAGGAGGAGGAGGAGGCCCAATATCCATCGTCCTTTCACAGTGCTTGCAGACATGGAGGATGAGGAGATAATCCGCAAATTCAGGCTGGACCGACAAACCCTGCAGACCCTATGTGGCATGTTGGAGCCCCACCTGCAGCCACGTCGGACATATCCAACAGCTTTCACCGCAACATCTAAGGTGATGGCATGCCTGCATTTCTTGCGACAGGCTCATTCCAGCACACGGTTGCAAGCGCAGGCGGGATGTCACAACCGATGTTCAGCATGGTGCTGAGGGATGTACTGTCGGCTATGATGCTCTACAAAGACAGATATATTCATTTCCCCAGGGGGCCTGAGTTGGTGGCTGTGAAGGGTGATTTCTATGCCCTTGGACATATCCCCCATGTCATTGGTGCAATTTATTGCAAACAAGTTGGGCTTGTGCCACCACAGGCATGTGAACATGTGTACCGCAATAGGAAGCATTCACACTCGGTGAATGTTCAAGTGGTGTGCCTGGCGGACATGATCATATCACACGTGTGTGCCAAGTTTCCCGGCTCAGCCCATGATGCCCACATCTTGCGCAGCAGCATTGTTCCTCAGCTGATGGCCAATATGCTTCCTGAGCGTGCATGGCTTGTGGGTGAGTATGCATTGTGGATTAGAGTGGTGTGTGTGACATGCTGTTGGGTGGCATTGTGGGACTGCAAGGTTAATCTGTGTTTCTCACACACAGGTGACTCGGCATATCCTAACCGCCCATGGTTGCTGAGCCCATTGCGGAATCCCACCACACCAGCTGATGTGCGATATAATGATGCCCATGGGAGGACACAGCGTGTGATAGAACGTACATTTGGACTCCTCAAGTCAAGATTTCGCTGCCTGGACCGTACTGGAGGTGCCCTGATGTACATGCCAAGGAAGGTGTGTCAGATTGTGGTGGCATGCTGCATGCTCCACAACCTGGCCATTCGCAAGGCAATACCCCTGATCCAGGATGAGGATGATGAGCAGCCAAGGCCCCCGCCTGCAAACCAACCTGGATCAAGTGACGAGGGCAGTGGAGAGGAGGAAGGTCTCGGCATGCGGCAACACCTCATCACCCGCTACTTCACGTGAAGGTGAGTGATGATGTAGGAGGGACAAAATGGTCTGATGGTGTTGCAGTTGCTGTGAGGGTGTATGTGAGCTTGGTGACTGCAGCCTTGTGTTGACTCATTGCCGCATGCCAATGTGTGTGTGATTGGGTAGTGTGATATAGATACAGGATGTCTCTTTGGTGACTGTTGCCCTGTGTGATGTTTTCAGGTTTGTGTACCTTGTTGACAAGTGTCGTGTAATGTGCGCGATGCCACACCCATACAAGTGACTCTTGTTCTGCTGTTTTCCCTAGGTCCCATCAGCATTTCCTTGCCTACCTACATTCCATTCCCCTGGACCATGTCCTACACATTGAAGGTTGCACATCCTGTATTAAAGACGGAGCAGACACGACAACATGTGTGTAAGGTGTATTTAATTGCAATTGTGACATGTGAGGGTTGACAAAATGTACAGGGTGGTGAATTTGAGAAATGAGTTGACAGTCATGGTAAATGAGATACTTGAGTAGTCCCCACAATGATGTGGAGACCCAGTCCAACAGATGGATGCCATTCACATGGCAGTGTGGGGAAGGATTGTCCAACAGGTGAATGCAGTGGTGCAGTGGTCTGACATCATGGCTGGCTCTGGGACTTGCGTTTGGCAGGTGCTTTGGCATGTGAGTCCTCCTGGCCTTTCCTTGGACGGCCCCTTTTGCGCTTGAGTGGAGGGGCCACTGCTGCAGGGGTAGTGGTGTCTGAGGACTCACCCCCCTGTGGATGCAGGGGAGGATGATGCGGTGTCACCCTGCTGCCCATCAGGGGAGGCGGATATGTTGAATGTTGCGCTGGCCTGTCCCTCAGAATCGCCACTTGCTGCCCAAAGAGGTCCACAATTTGTCCCATGCGGTGTCCATGGACCTCATCAGCAGGAGGAGCTCCCGAGAATCTTCCTCAGACCGGCCCGTTCGTCCCTGGCCTGTTTGTATGCCCCAAGGACTCTGTCAATGTGTGCCAGGGCTTCGGTCCCAGGATCAGTTCCCCTCTGCATGACCCTGTCCCTCAAACCTGCACTGCTGCCACGGGCCTGTCCGGTCCTCAGATTGGCCCGCTGCATCCTCTCCCTGCCCTCCACTGTCGATGTTGTGGGCTGGTCATCCCCTGGGTCAGGGAGGGTGTTGCCGGCAGCTATGGTGGTGGTGGTGGTGGTGGTAGTGCTTGCCACACAGGCCATGACAGCAGGTGTCTGTGGAGGTACATGAGTTGCAGCTGATGTTGTTGTGGGGACAATGGGTGCCTGGGACTGGTTGTGGGCTGGCACACCAGATGGGCCGGCTTGGAGCTCCTCATCCAAGGAATCCAGGGAGTCTTCATCCAGGAGTCTCTGTCCCGGGGGTGGTGACTGGCTCGGCAGGTTTGTGGTGTCGTCCTCTGCAGTGAGTCCTTGGTCACCTGTGGGTGAGATGAGGAATGGTCATTGTGTTGCACCCAGCAAAGCTTGTGTTAGCAGTGTTACATCAACTGTTTGTACATCCAGCAGTTGTTCACTGTTCAAATTTGCAGTCACGGATATCTAGTGATGCGTTAAAAGCTGTTGCGGTACATGCATTACTTGTCCATATTGGGAGTTGTCAAAACATGACATGCACAATTTACATATTTTTCATTGACAGGTTCATGTTGGCATCTAGTTATTGATCAATCATGTGTCATCCAGTTAAGCGTATATGTCACTTGTTGAGCCCTTGCAGCTTTTTTCTATGCACATTGAGTGAACATTGTAGTCTAATGCATACCTATTCAATGTGTGTGAACATATCTGTATTTGCAGTTCCAGCCATGATTTAGTTTGCCTTAATTTGGTCCTAGGTGGTCTGGACCACTGCTACTGTCAGATGGCATGTAGGGGTGTGCATGGTTGTACTCTGAGTTCCATCTACATGTGTTACTGACTTTCACACTTTGGTTGCTGTCACAGTTTCATTTCCTTCGGTGTGTGCACACTATAGTTGACAATGCTATCTGGGTGTGCAGTTGTGCATTGAGAGGCCTGGTGTCCTCTACCACCATGTTTGTTGAAATGCATATCTGGCTGCATGTAGTGGCTGGTGATATGTTGTGTTTGTTGTTATTTGGTTGTATTTGTGGAACCTCTCTGTGTGTGTGTGATGATGGGTTCCATCTTGGTCCAGTGTGGGACAAGTCAGCGTGATATGTCTCACTACCAGTTATTTGGGAGTGGACATTGCAATGAGTGACACATGCATCTTAGTGCGAGGGAGTAATGAGTCTTGGGTGCTGGAGGTCAGGTGGCCCTGTGTGAGTTGTTGTGCAAGCTTCACACACCCCGACCTGTGCAATGCGGTTACTTACCTGTGATTTGAGTGGGTAGCATACAATGGCTGCCACAGGATTCTGATTGGGGGTGTAATGTCACATCCTACATAGGGGTGGAATAGCATGCATGATGGCTTTTGTGTTACAAATTGCCAAACACACTACACCGTCTCACTGTGAAGATGGCTACCTACCGTTTGCAGTGAAGGTGAGCAATGACATGGCTATGTGCCTTATGAATAATTTTTTGAAGGAATGTGCGTGTGGTGAGCAGTATGTGTCTGTGGCTTTCAGTACCCATACATTTCAGGTTACATTTGGACATGGGGTATAGCCCCCCATCACTGTTGTCCCAACTATCTGGGTGTGGGGTGCACTCCCCCCAAATTGTAAACCGCAATAGGGCAAGGGGTATAGCCCCCATCACTGTTGTCCCAACTATCTGGGTGTGGGGTTCACTCCCCCCAAATTGTAAACCGCAATAGGGCATGGGGTATAGCCCCCCGTCACTGTTGTCCCACCTATCTGGGTGTGGGGTTCATTCCCCCAATATTTGAAGGCACAATAGGGCATGGGGTATAGGCTCCTATCACTGTGGTGACATACAGCAGGGTGAACATCGCACCCAGCAAACATTTCAACACCATCATGGTTTCATGGTATTTGTGGCCCGGGGTACATGAGCACAGTACAGGTGAAGCACTTGTTCCGGGACATCCATACACTTACATGTTGTGGACAACGGTGTTGTGTGTGTGAGATATACTCAGCCATGTGCAGACAATGTGTGCTTTTGGGGACAGACTATACCAGCACTGTTCAGACAGACAGTGTGAGATGTGACCATTGTCAATGCATACACACATTGGTGGTCCGAAGCAGACACCTTTGAACATTTTAGTCTGATGAAGTGCTGTTCTGCAATTCAGTGCAGCACTGTGGTAGCTGGGTCTGTTGCAGGACATTTTGGATGTGCATAGTTTAGCATTGTGAGTCCCACATGCAGTGTAGTTTTTGGGTAAACACCACCTCCACGGTTTAAATTGCAACACTGTGGTATGACATGGGTGATTTGCACATTGCCAGACAACCTGGCAGACACTGCTGCAGGGCAGAATGCTCGTTGTCAGTGTTGCAGTGTGTGATGCCTGGCAGAGTAGACACAATGTGTGTGATTGTTGAACAGAGACTTGTGCATGCTGACTACAATACAACTGTTTTGCATGATTAGTGTGGGTAACTGTGGATTAAGTGTCATGGTGTCATGTGTGGGTGCACATACCTCACATGCCTATGTGTGGTACAAGTACTCCATCATGCTGAGCTGTGGGAGTAGGGGGCCTGTTGTGAGTTGTACTGCTGGGTCACCAATGACAAGCACCACTTACCTACCCGTAATTTTGATGATTGACATTCCATATGGGCCACATGGTTGTGTGTGTGGAGTGCTCCATCATACTCAGCTGTGGGAGTATGTAGCCTGCTGGGAGTTGTAGTGCAGGCTTCCCACCCAGCCGCAACCCTCCAAGTAAGTATGGCTACCTACCTGTTAGGTTAAGGTGTGCAATGCAATGGGTGGCACATGGGGGGAGGGCTCCATCTTGCTCAGCTGTAGGCAAGGTGGCCTGCTGGGAGTTGTGGTGCAGGCTTCCCACCCACCCACACCCCTCCAAGTAAGGATGGCTACCTACCTGTTAGTTTGAGGTGAGCAATGCAAAGGCTGACACATGGGGGGAGGACTCCATCCTGCTCAGCTGTGGGAGTGTGTGTCCTTGTGGGAGTTGTTGTGCAGGCTTCCCACCCAGCCACACCCCTCCAAGTAAGGATGGCTACCTACCTGTTAGGTTGAGGTGTGCAATGCAATGTGTGGCACATGGGGGGAGGACTCCATCTTGCTCAGCTGTAGGCAAGGGGGCCTGCTGGGAGTTGTAGTGCTGGCAGCATGTACACATGTACCCATGGTGATGTTGCTAGCTACCTTTGGGGTGCATCAGGGGGTGTGTCTGTTGAATGTGTGAGAGATGTGTTGTGGAGAGTGTGGTGCACGTGAGAACATTTGAAACTAGGAGGGATAACTTTGGGGTAGTGCAAGACAGTACATCAGTGTGAGGATAGGCATTTGTTGGTACTTACCAGCCTCAAGTCCCCCGGGTATTCCTGAGAGACTTTCTGGATGTATTATGCCAAGCACCTTCTCCTCCCAGTCGGTGAATGTTTTGAGTGGAACAGGAGGGCCACTGTCTGTCCTGTGAGTCAGCTCATGGTTCTTGGCTCTCTTCTTCTTGACCACTGCCTTCAGATCGTGCCGGCGCCTCATAATCTCATTTCTATTGCGTGGCACGGTCCCTACTACATTTACCTTGTCTACAATTCTTCTCCACATCAGCGTTCTTGTGGCTGGTGGTGTCTGTTGGACCAGGTTCCCAAAC
Source organism: Calotriton arnoldi (assembly GCA_963921515.1). Lineage (NCBI taxonomy): Eukaryota > Metazoa > Chordata > Amphibia > Caudata > Salamandridae > Calotriton > Calotriton arnoldi. The sequence goes on along the minus strand of CAWUFW010021371.1, from coordinate 51,206 downwards.
AATTGTGGTTCTACCCTGATTATCTCATCCACCATGACCCTCAACTCACTCTCAGTGAATTTGGGCATTTTTTGTGGTGCCATGGTGTGTGATGTGCAAAGGTGTTTGAGGTGCAGGTGTTGAAGTGGTGGTGGTGGTGATGTGTATGGTGTGTGATGTGCACAGGGGTTGTGGGTACAGGTGTAGAAGTGTTGATAGTGGTGGTTATGTGTGTGTGTGTGTATGTTGTGCTGCTTTGCCTCTCCTTTCAGCTGTTGTGGATGTGCCTTCAGGTCTGGAGTTTTGCAAAGGATTGTGGTCTGGTAGGGGGCTAGATTTATACTGGGCTCTGGGTGTGTCAGGATGGGGTATTGGTAGCAGGTGTGGTGTGTGTGTAGTCCTGGGATTTGTAGTTTTTGAGTTTGCCAGGGGGGTGTGTCTTTGGGGTGTGTTACTTGTGTTTCTGGTGCATTACTTGTTTGGTTGGTGCACTTTGTGGCCATGTTGTGTGTGTTTCTCGTGACCGCCATTTTTTTCACGGAGCGTACGGGGCAGTGGGTATGCTGCGGCGCTTCCGTGGGCTATCTCATTACTCACTATTGTCGACCGCGGCGGTCGGGAACAGCGGTGTGCACCGCGGTGATGTCGGGAATATCATAATTTCAATGGCAGTGTCTCCGCTGCGGTTGCGGTCGTTTAGCCTGTTCCCACCGCGAAACCGACCGCCGTGGATGGCTTTTGCCCTTCTCCGCAGGCGACGGGGGGTTTCTCGGCGTTCCTTCCCGTCGCGGTTGGATTTTTACAGCCGTGGATCCTGATCTGGCCTGCGGTTTTCCCGCAGTTGATGCGGGCGATGATTTTCCACTACCATGGCGGTCGGCTTGCTTTTCCGACCGCCATCGTAATGTGCCCCTTAGTGTGAAAAAATAAAAATAAAATACCTATGCTTTTTGGGGAAAATTTCATGGAGATTCAAAAAGCAGCGTCACAGATATAGGCACCTGAAAATGGCCTTTTTGATAGAAAGTCGGTCCAAACTATAACTACCTACTGGCAACCAATATATATATATATATATATATATATATATATATATATTTATATATATATATATATATATATATATATATGAAGAAACACACTCCTGAATACCAAATCCTTGGTAAGCAAAACAGGTACGGACCACCAGAGCTGGATTCATTTTAAAGTGCTTTTATTGCAATTCGTTCAGCATGACGCGTTTCGGCCGTGTCTCCACGACCTTGATCACATGACACACTGCGGTGAATTCAAACATGACGATACATCATATCCGGTCAGTTCCTTTAAAAGACATAGAAAACATACTATAATATGTAGTATGAAAAAAACCATACCATGGTCATTATTAATTTTGTTAAGGTCAATGACAATATAATAATCGAGGTAAGTGCATATATTCATTCATATTCTTTATAAATACCATGATGTTAAATTTATACTTTTAATATATATACCTAGTGGTAAACTTACGGCATTTAAAGAAATTGCAGAGACCCATATCATAATCAGCAATACATACATTGATAGGTACTGACGGAAAAATAAATAATAATCCATAAAGTGCACGTGCAAAAATGATACCGTCTTCTAGTATCTGCTATTTACCGCATAGCAGACCATAGACATAAAAATCAATTAAAATAACGTTGGGATGCCTTGATGACCCTACTTCCTTCTAAAATACATTCCTATGATGATGTGCTTAAGCATCTCATTGTCAGTAACCCGACCACTTCATACCTTAGAGCATAATTCATAACAAAACTGATTACATTAAATACATGGGTATATTTGTTAAAATTTTATTAACACCCTTGGAACCAGTTCATTATAAAAAATGTGCAAAGTATGGCAAAAAATTAGCAGCAGTATAATTCGATATCAGATCTATAGCCCCCATATTTCAAAGTTTGAAAACATTTGGGCTATAATAGCCAAAAGTGCAAGTGCAAAAAGCTGATCTTCATATAAAATATGTATACAAGGTCATTTTGGGTTGCCGGATGCAGCTGAGTACATAGAATGCAAGTGCAAGGCACAGATATCATTTATAAGCAACAAACTAAATATGATTAAAATTACAGTAAATCTGAACATCTAGATTGTATTTGGTCCTAATAAAAAGTCATGATAAAATGATTACACCCCAGTTAAAAACCGCTACTAAAATACCCAACTCTAAAACCACTCATAAAACCCAGTAAAACCGATGGTAAAACAAGGTAAAAATGAGGCTAAAAGAGACCAGGCTTAAAAGAACGGCTAAAACCAACATGTGCAAAACAAATTATCAGAATTCATGAGAGAATGTTAAAAACTTAGAGGCATGAGCAATCCAATTTTATAAGAAATTATACAGATCCTCTCCCATGTTAAGGCCATTGGGCATCTTGGTGTCGAGTAACAGAATGTATCGTGACTCCATTTGGCGTAATTTTCTTTCCCTATTTCCACCTCTGTAATGTTTGGGTACCGCATCTATCACATAGTAGCTCAAATCATTCAAGTTGTTCTGGTGTACTGATTTTAAATGTCGTGCTACTGGATAATTGCCGTCTGAATTGACTATGGCACGTAGATGCTGAAGTATACGCATGTATACTTGTAATTTAGTGCTGCCTACATATTTCATTCGGCAAGAGCATTCAAGTACATAAACAGCATAGTCAGTTCTGCATGTGTATAGACCCCTGATCTTGGTGGGCACAGTTTCGAATGCATTCACATATTCAGACTTATTGGTACCAAACTTGCAGGCCCTACAAGAGATGCATTTAAAAAAACAACTCTCTTAGATAACCAGGTACCTGTGTTATCCACCTCAGGACTAGTTTTAACCAGTGCATCCCTCATAGAGGGAGCTCTTCTAAATGTGATTTGAGGGAGATCTGGCAATAGTTGTGACATAGTTAAATCAGTTTTTATTATGGGCCAGTTTTTGTAAAAAATATTTCTTATTGATTTCTCCTGGTTACTAAAAGTGGTTATTACTCTCACTTGATTTGTGTTTTGGGAAAGGGCGCCAATCCCTGGTAGGTTCTTATCTCTGGTTTTATTTAAGGCACTACCCGAACAATCCTCTCTGGACAAAATATTGGCCTTGGACATGGCTGCCTTTAAGTCCTTAGCTTTGTATCCTCTAACTTTAAATCTTTCAAATGACTCAGTTTGACATTGTGAGAGGTCCTCATCCGAACTACACATTCTTCTAGCTCTTAAAAATTCCCCGTATGGAATACTCTTGATAAGATGTTTTGGATGGGCACTTCTAGCATGGAGTACTGAATTTCCTGCTGTACATTTTCTGTGAAGTTTGGTCTGTATGCTGTTATTACTGATATATATTTCAACATCAAGAAATTGAACAACTTCCTTGCTGATGTGTGCTGTAAATTCCAGATTTAAAGTGTTATCATTAATAGTATCAACAAACTCTTTGGCTGAATCAATCGACCCTTTCCAGATAATGAAAACATCATCTATGAAGCGCCACCATTGTGAAACATGTGTTTCATAGAGATCCTTGTGGGCCTGCCTGAGGACATGCTCCTCCCACCAGCCAACGTGAAGACACGCGTAGCTAGGAGAGAAACATGCCCCCATGGCGACTCCACGAAGTTGTTGGTGCACTTCTTTGTTAAACATGAAGTAATTGTTGGAAAGACACAGTTCAATCATACGTACTAGCATGACATTGTGCTGATGAAAATGAATACTCCTCTGATCTAAAAAATATTTCACTGCTTTTAACCCATCCATATGGTGTATACTAGTATATAGGGAACATATATCCATAACAATAAATACACAGTCCTCATTCCAGGTAACTGATTGTAGTATCGACAAAAAATGACCACTATCCCTAATGTAAGAGGGCAGATTCTCTACAGATTCATGCAAAAAATAATCTACATATTTTGATGTTGCTTCTAGAAGGCTCCTTTGTGCAGAAATGATCGGACGTCCAGGTATAGGTATTTATTTTTTGTGTACCTTTGGAATAAAATAGAGAACTGGGGTGATTGGATGATCGGTTTTCAGGAAACTATATTCATTTTTGTTTAACAATCCATCTCTTTTCCATTGTCCCAGTTCTCTATGTACCATATCCTTCACCTGCTTAAGGTCATTGATTGTTGCTTTTCTATAGCAGGCTACATCTGTTAGGTGTCGTCGGGCTTCAGCCATATATTGAGATTTGGGCTACAGCACTACGTTACCCCCTTTATCAGATTTGTTGATAATAATATTCACATTGTCTCTTAATTTGCGCATAAGTGCAGAGTATTGTACATCAATGAATTTGCGTCGTTTACGCTTCTGTAGTACTTTATAGTTCAGTTTCTTTAAATCCTCAATTATGCAATCACTAAAGGTATCTATAGCATCCTTTGGCATAAGAGGGATAAACGTGGACACAGGACGAAAAGGACTATTAGAAGGAAAATTGTCCTTGATTCCCATTCCTTGTAGCTGTTCTTGTGTAGAACTGGGCTGCTCTTCTGTGTCTTGTGCCAGCGCGTAGATTGATTGCAATGTGCTAATGTCAGATGCTTGGAGTGTAGTGCTTGGCTTGTCAATTGCTGTTGGTCTTGATGTTACCTCAATACTAAATCTAAAAAAATCTAAAATCCGTATTTGTAAAGCGCGAACTACTCATCCTTACGGGTCTCAAGGCGCTGGGGGCCGTCGTGGAAATTAAGTGAGCTATTGCCCAGAGTCACATGGTGCTGAGCTGAGCTGCCACCAGAGCCGGGGATCGAACCGTCAACCCTGTGCTCCGAAGTCAGCTGCCCTGGCCGCTGCACCACACCTCTCCAAAAGCTTTGGTAAGTTTAAAATGCTTCATTAATTTAAGCTTACGTATAAATTTAAACACGTCGATTTGTGATTGAACATAGTTGAAATTGTTGGGGGGACAGAAGGATAGACCCAGAGCTAATAGTTGTGTCTCAGCAGTCGTAAGGTCAATATCAGACAAGTTAATAACTGTTTTGTTTGTACTGTTTTGTCTGCTTACTTTTGTTACCATTTCTTCGCTCTGCCCCTCTTGCCTTTGTACTTGCCACCTGCGTTTGCATTTTCTCCTTTCCGTTCTACATCTGTTCCTTCGTTTCCGCCTTTCTTCACCTGTGTACGTGGTCTCAGGGTTTGGTGGCGGTCTATCACTAAAAAACCGAGTTCTTCTGATGGAGTAAAACTTGTGGGAATCTGTACTTGGGGATTATTAGGACCAATGTCCTCCGAGTCAGAACTACTTGGTGCAGAACTAAGGTCTGTGTTGGAGGCCTCTGTATCCGGTATGCTAGATATCTGCATACTTGGGATTTTAGATGTAAGTGTTTGTCGTTTCACTGAATTGAACTTATGGGCAAATGTAAAAACTCTGCCCGTCTCATAGTCCCGCTTATCCCTGGCAAATTTAAATATTTTTCTAGCTTTGATGGTTTCTTCGTGTTTTTTAAGGCGTATGTCAATTTCACTTCTGCCTTTTTTGATAGTATCTTGCTGATTATGGCCCTCTAGTTTTTGGTTCAGTAACTCTATCTGCTTGAGGATGTCATTTCTGTCAATTTCTGCATATATATATATTCACAAAAAAACCATAGGTTTCAGGTATGTTATAGTTAGAAATTAGCATTTAAAAAACCTTAGAAATTCACAGAAAAAAACAAAGGTTTCAGGGACGTTATAGTTAGCTGGACATTTCACTCTTACAAAACCATAGAAATTCCACCGTTATAGTTAGTTCAGCTAACTATAACTTGCGCATCCATAATGGACTGCTCATGACGTCACATATTACATCATTTATGACATGGTCAGTGACATCACTGATGACATCACTGATGACATCTCAAATGACATCACTGATGACATCATCCACGTGAAACTCTGATGCACCTCCTCACACTCTAATATAACCTTTGATACACCCCCTGTAAAATACAGACTACCATTTTCTAAATCATTGACACACCAATACCAGTTACTACATACGCAGTCACTGATTCCTAGGTCTACACACACATCTACTCATTCATCCATACAATCACTCATACATGCAGTCACTCATCAATACAACACTATAATATGCACTCATGCACCTATACAGACACTCACACACCGCCACTCATCCATGCAATTACTCACACACCTAGTCAGTCATGCTAAGAATCAATCACACTCCCATTTACTCACCTTTACAATTATACACACACCACCTCACTTTTGGGGGTGATTCGTGAATTGGGGGCTGAGAAAAAAGGGGGTCCCAAACGCGTTTTCCCCATGTTAATTTCCATAGGAAATTTTGAGACAGGCTACAGCCCGAACTGCTGAACGGAATTACCCCAAATTTGGCAAAAAGGTAGTGCTTGGTTCAGAAAGCGACCTTTTTTTTAAATGGTGTAAATCCGTTCAGTAGTTGCTGAGAAAATCAAAAAATAAAGTTTTGATATCTATGGCCGAGGAGGGTTCGCGAACTCTCCCGACCACGAGCTTTATTCTAATTGGCTGTCAACACTCCAAGCCAGGAAGTGTTGGCAGCCATCTTGTGACTCGGTAGAACCGAGGCACAAGAAAACAGAAAAACAAAGGTGAAAAAAAATAAAAGGGGGCAGCCCTGACCCCCTAGGCCTGCTCAGGGGGTCCCACAAGGACCCACAGGGCCCAAAAAAGAATAAAAAAAAAAAAATCGTCAAAATTCGCGCTGGGGTCGCAAATCCCGCCAAAATTTTTTTTTAAAATGAAGCGTGGACTCCCGCGCTTCATTTAATTGAGGCCCCCTGGTGGGCCAGGTCCCGGGGGCATTGTCAACAAATATATGCGGGGGCCTGCGGGGGCACCCGCAGCCCCGGGGACCGCACCCCCCGGGGCTTGCTTTAAATAATGTGCACTGCTTGGCACCCTTGGTGGGGCCCTCGCTGCCTGGCACGCTGTAGGCGGTGCCGGGGGGCCCCAGGGGTACAGGGTGTGCCATCAGGTTCCGGCACTGGATAGCGGCCGCGAGGCTGCTGCCGGGGAAGCCGTCCATGTTCTTGCTGATTTCCTCCAGGCTGTTGTCGTAGAGGAACATGACGGGCTCGTTCCAGTGTGGGCGCAGGAGCACTGAAGCTGTCATAGCCCAGCCAGCATTGGGGCGAGCGGCTCTTTTTTAAAAGCCCCACAGACTGGAAACAGAGATTCTTCGCCGCCGAGCCTTAGCTGGGCTGGCGCGGCCACCCATTGGCCGCCGCCACCCCACGTGACATGCAAAGCAGGCCCCGGGCAGCAGGGGATTAAGATGCAGATAATAAAATAATTTAATAAAAGCGAGAGCTGCGCTGCTGACTGCGGCCTTTTTCTACGCCAGGGGGCTGCGCCGGGAGAGGGGCCTAGAGAGAAACCGAGCTATCGGGATAGCAGAACGTGTCACCACAGGCTTCATAGGGACCAGTGAACCATTTAAAGGCACTGGTACTGTAGGAAATTTCCCCCAAAATTCCTAAGGCACACTCCACCCACGAGGTACTGCCACCATTAAGGTGCTCTAGCCCCCCCCAACAAAACTTACCATTCAATTTTGTTAGATTTTATACCAGTCCGCCACCTTTCACACCAACACCCTGCTAATTGAGAATTTTTAAGTTTTCTCTTTTACTAAATGCCACTTAAATGTTCCTAGATTTTATTTCAAAATACTTTTGGCTATTAAGTGATGAATAAAATGTGTCATTTGAGGGAAACATGAAGGGGCATTGTCTTCCCAAGTGCTTCGTCAACCCAGTGTAGCGCCCACGTTTGATTAGGAACGAGTGTCACTTTTTAGGTACTTTTCTGCAGAAACTACATGAGGGAACACGCGCTTTGAAAAGACAGAAGATCCTAGCAAGAGACATGTGAGTGGAAGGCCGATGTATGTCGATTGGGCGAATTCACGACCTGGAGGTAAGCGGAAGTTATGCTGCCAATGTTTTATCTATTCTCGTTCAACAAGTGGATTCAGCAAAAATAATGCATACTTGTTCTGGGTGTAACTTGTTTATATGAACTCGATATGCACACGCACCTTTTATCACGCACCTTCATCATTTTTCACAGAAATGTCTAAAACAATATGTAATCGTCAGGAAATCTGAGATAGCCGAGCCAACTATGTCATAGTACAAATATCTATCTATCTATCTATCTATCTATCTATCTATCTATCTATCTATCTATCTATCCTGATATAATATGTACGGTTATTTGTGCATTCTGAAATGTTTAGAATTATCTCGAACTGCGCCTCGTCTACGCTGGCTACGGCTAGGTGTCTTTCTGAACTTTGTTGATCCGTTACCCCAAAACAGCCTTGCGGTTTAGAGACAGGGCCCCATCCGATAGAAAAATAAGTATTTATTTCACATAGAACGTAAGTTTCAGTAGAACCCTGACAGTATGTAGAAAAACACACACACTAACTACATGGAAACACAATAAATGGACACACACATTCACTCACACTCACTCGCACACCGTGATCTTATGTGCCCCACGGATCTCTCCCTATGAGCACTGCTAATTTACTCAAAGACTGTGTTGTCTGCCTCAGGGATCGGCTGAACCCTGCCCTGTTTGTTACGCACCAGCACCGAGTGTAAATCACGCGCTCACTGTCCTTACTAATGATTACACAGCATGCTCCCTGCGTATTACACCACGCGCTTTGTGTGACCCTGGTGCACACACTCACTTACTCACTCCCAGCTCGACCCGTAAAGCGCACACATCTCCAGTACCTCTGTGGGGCAGTGGCGGTCCAGGAAGGTGCCCCGTGTGGGCATCTCGGAGCAAGCGACCCAGAGCAGGCACAGACAGTGGCGGGGGCAGGGCTGCTTTGCATACGGTCAGACAGGGCTGGGGGCCAAGGTCAAGTTGAAAGTGGCCGTCTGGCCCAGGCGAGGACCTCCCGAGGGCCCTGGGATGTGCAGAGAGACCCTAGCCCGAAGCTCCAGGGCAAGGGTGGGTTCACAAGCATCGCACACACCCCCTCTGGACTTTTGGTTCCAGATTTCCGGGGACGTCCCGTGTGATTTGCACATTTGCAGCACACTGTACCTGGCGTGGGGACGAGTAACAGGGCGCTGGAATGCAAACTCGTCTTTGTTTGTGTGCTCAGCCTGCTGCCCGTTCACACATGCACTCAGGCGGGCATCCCATTATGTTAAAGTGCACACATCAGAAACGATGCCACACGCTCCACACCTATTTTCCACAATTCCATAACTGAACAGTTCTGCTCCATTACCTAAAACAGAGTTCTATCCTGTTTCATACATTTTATATTATTTTTCACAATAACATAAAAGGGTCTTCTTCTTTCCTGACGCCTCGTTTTGGTTTGTGTGTGTTGCGCCCACTTTACACAAACTCAACACTTACTTATCCGTGGGTGATAAAGGCATATTTTTAGAGGTCCTTTTTATATCTACGGATTGCTATAATCCATGGTTGTGACTTTTTGTGTTGGTGCTGTCTCTGTAAAGTCAAAAGCAATGCAGGAAGGAACTGTGTGTTGTATTAAATGGTCACATAGTATTAATAGTATTTAGAGGGGTGCTTTGCATATGGGTCAGACAGGACTGGGGGCCAAGGTCAAGTTGAAAGTGGCCGTCTGGCCCAGGCGAGGACCTCCTGAGGGCCCTGGGATGTGCAGAGAGACCCTAGCCCGAAGCTCTGGGGCAAGGGTGGGTTCACAAGCATCGCACGCACCCCCTCTGGACTTTTGGTTCCAGATTTCCGGGGACGCCCCGTGTGATTTGCACATTTGTAGCGCACTGTACATGGCGTGGGGACGAGCAACAGGGTGCTGGAATGCAAACTCGTCTTTGTTCATGTGCTCAGCCTGCTGCCCGTTCACACATGCACTCAGGCGGGCATCCCATTATGTTAAAGTGCACACATCAGAAACAATGCCACATGCTCCACACCTATTTTCCACAATTCCATAACTGAACAGTTCTGCTCCATTACCTAAAACAGAGTTCTATCCTGTTTCGTACATTTTATATTATTTTTCACAATAACATAAAAGGGTCTTCTTCTTTCCTGACGCCTCGTTTTGGTTTGTGTGTGTTGAGCCCACTTTACACAAACTCAACACTTACATATCCGTGGGTGATAAAGGCATATTTTTTAGAGGTCCTTTTTATATCTACGGATTGCTATAATCCATGGTTGTGACTTTTCGTGTCGGTGCTTTCTCTGTAAAGTCAAAAGCAATGCAGGAAGGAACTGTGTGTTGTATTAAATGGTCACATAGTATTAATAGTATTTAGAGGGGTGACCGAGGCGCACAGGTTTCGCACCTATAAAAAGAGTAAACCTGCTTAGCAGCTTGCCACACTTAGGGTGCACCAGGGTTACCACAGGGGGGTATCACGAGGACTCTCGATGTCAGTGTGTGCACTACTAACGAACCATGTCTTATGTACAAGAAATTAACCTTGCACACATGAAATCACATGACATAGTACAATCTCCGACAGATTATGCACTGGTGGAAATAACGATTTTTAAAAGAGTGACCTTTTCTAAAAATCAAAAGGTCGTTCCAAAATTTCCCCAAATTTGTTGCAAAACAGTTCAATGTGTTTAAAAAAAAATCTGAATGTGGCGGGAACAATGCGGTGGATAAAATACACATGTATTTGTCTCCACTCTGGCATGAGAGGTGCCCTGGCGCGCCCCTCTAAAGGACAGGGCATTGGTCTACAATAAGTGCACGTCTGTAATTCCTCACATCCCCAAATGTCCCAATCGCAGTAACTTCAGTGCATATGTGTCTATGCGCGTGCATAGATGTGCAAACACATTTCTGATATGCATACTAAATATCCTTAACCCATATTTGTACAAATGTGTACCTGTTTCTGTGTATGTGCGTGCGCCTGTGTGCGTACAACGAGGGATAATATGTATACTATGAGTGTGTGCATGTAAGATTTTCTGGGTGTGTGGGTCAGCATAGGTAAACACATGCAACATACTTTTCGTATTTATGTTTGTGTGTCTCTTTAAGTACCAGCAGGTAACTCATGTGATTTACATTTGTCTGTTACTGCGCGCGTATGTATGTATACACAAATGTTTACAGGACATACTCTACACACATGCATATAAATATATCCGTGCATTCACATTCATGATCTCACACACACACACACTCACAGACACACACACACAACATGCATGCATACGTATACCATGCGTGCATAAGCACTATTGCACGTATGCGTACACACACATATGGACACACATAATGTACTGCACCCCACCACGACCTCTCTAAGCACGGCCTTCCCTTTGATGTCAGCCTGTTTGTGTGCATAATCAGTGTCTGACTGTGAAGTCTGGGCAAGTTCACGTCCATGTCTGGCCTGTCGCCTCTAATGCAGCTCTAATGCATTACAATGTAAACTCCGAGTCCGGCCTTCAGCGTTTACAGCGGCTGCGACCTCCCTCGCACGTCAGCTGCTGTCTGCTCGTCGCTTCACCAACCCCGTCAACAAGTTGGATCTCGAGGCCTGGATGCGGCCGGTGAGCTGAAGGCATATCCTTGGGAAGGATGCGCGAGCAGGCTGCATGAAACCCACTAAGGCGCCGGAAACTTTGATTCACCTGAGGGAACAACAGAACACAAATCTATCCCCCAAAAAAGTGAGAACCAGTTTTCTTTGCTGTCAAGATATATCTATGCACAGAAGGATTCGTGCACACACAGCCACAAGCATGTATAGACACGCACAAAGCCATACACACACTCAGAAACACACGGATGCTCATACACACAAGCACACCATCACAGACACACTCACACACCCCAAGCGCAGACACGCGCCAGGAAGCACGCGTGTACACACCACATGCAGAGAAAGCGCACTCTGAGTCACATATACAGACATACACACACAGCACCGCACACACAGCAACACACGCGCGCGCACTCCTCGGATCCTTTGGAGGTACTATTTTAATTAAAATTATTTTGGAATATGTGATTGTGACAATTAGCTCAACACAAAGACACCATCAATAACACACACTTTGCAATTACCAGAGAAATAACATTCATGAATGATGTGATATGTGACGTCATCAGCAGTGCATTGCCGGGCGCGAGTTATAGTTAGCTCAACTAACTATAACGGCTGAATTTCTCTGGCTTTGTATGAGTGAAATGTCAAACTAACTATAACGTCCCTGAAACCTGTGGTTTTTTCTGTGAATGTCTAAGAATTTTTTAAATGCTCATTTCTAACTATAACGTCCCTGAAATCTATGGTTTTTTCAGTGAATTTCAAAGGTTTTTTAAATGCTAATTCGTAACTATAACGTCCCTGAAACCTATGTTTTTTTCAGTGAATTTCTAAGGTTTTTTAAATTCTAATTTCTAATTGTAATGTCCAAAAAATGCTTTTTCAAAATTTTTAAACCTTTATAAAAATAATGTGATGTTTTTTCCTTTCTAAAATATGGATTTACCTTTTTTTTTATTTAAAGTGGATTTGGGTACCGATCGTGTACCAGTCATGGTGGGTGCGCGAATCCAAGAATTTTGCTGCCATATTGGTTAAGTCGTGTACGGTGCGCGTTGCGTATGCAGAGGGTGCGTGGTTCTCGACCCCGCGCAACGTCACCTACGTATTTCCGGGGGTCGCGCCGGGTGCGCAAATCCATCGCAAATCTTTAAGTTTTAAAAGTATTTGTATATAACTTTATTATATATATTATACCAAGAGATTACTTAATATAAGTGTAAATATCATATATTTATAATTGTAATAAAGATATATTATTGTTAAATATATTTTTCGGGATTCGCGCCGGGTGCGCACTCGGTTCTTGCACCGGTGCGCGAATCCCATGTGACTTCAAAAGAAACAATTTTATTGGTTTAGAAGCTTTCTATTCTAGAACTGGAAGGACCCCACATATTTTTTTCATTCTTCAAGGAACATCTTTTCCAGAAACACCTCTCGTGTTTTCTGTGCCTCTTTATTTGATTTTTTTGGTGTTTTTTTCCAAGAGAGGAAATGGCATCTCAAAATCCGGCACAGGATATTCCTGCAGATGAAGAGGAGCTGGAAGAACTGATAAAGAAAAGGAAGGAGAGTATTGTGTGGGCTTTCTTCTCTATCCCAGAAGGAGAAAAGAAGGTCAATGCTCGCAAAGTCATCTGCACTATTTGCAAGAATATCTTATCTCGTGGATCTGAAAAGAAGTATTCCTGCGGGACTTCATCAATGCTCAAACACCTTCAGACCATGCACCCAAACCGTCTTGCGCGTGAACAACATCGGCGCCAAATGCAAGAGTCTCAGCAAGATGATCAGGTCGCAGGACCTGGTACTTCTGCAGGATCTACTACAACCAAACAAATTGTTCCAGAGTTTGCAGGACTGGAACAGCACTGCATAAAGTGCAAGAAACTTCTTTGTGCAGGAGAGCAATCTGTTGCAGCTATTGTTGTTGCTGCAAAGAATCATCATTGTTAATTTTGTTGTTGTTTTTGCAATGAGTTTTTAATTGCAAAATGTTTTGAAAAGTTTTTTTAGCTCATTTCCTTTTTTTCAATCTTTTGTTTAAAAAAAACACCCAAAAAATTAATAAAAGAGTTCACAAAACACAAAAAAATTTAAAAACAAAAAAAGAAGAAAAAAATGGTTCTTTTTAGAACCGCCTAATTGGTTAAAATAGACAAACTTGTTTATGTTCTATGAATGACTGCAAGTGTAAGGTCTGAGTCGTATGAGTGAATAAGTGCTGTCTGAGTGAATGAATGAGTGCAGCAGTATTGCCTGAGTCATTGGATGAGTGCATGGTTAGTGTTTGAGGGAAGGAATGAATGCAGCAGTACTGCCTGAGTGATTGAAGGAGTGCATGGGTAATGCCTGGGTGATTGCATGAGTGGAGGGGTAATGTCTGGGTGATTGGAGGAGTGCATGGGTACTGCCTAAGTGATTGAAGGAGTGCATGTGTAATGCCTGGGTGATTCCATGAATGCAGGAGTAATGTATGGGTGGTTGGAGGAGTGCATGGGTACTGCCTGAATCATTGAAGAAGTGCATGGGTAGTGCCTAAGTGATTGCATGAGTGCGCAGGTAATGTCTGAGTGATAGGAGCAGTGCATGTGTACTGTCTAACTGATTAAAGGAGTGCATAGGTAATACCTGGGTGATTGCATAATTGCATGGGTAGTGCCTGGGTGATTGGAAGAGTGCATGAGTAATGTCTGTGTGATTGCATGACTGCAGGGGTAATGTCTGAGTGATTGCATGACTGCAAGTGTAATGTCTGAGCATTAGAGAAATGCATAGGTAATGCCTGAGTAATTGTATGAGTGTAGGGGTAATGTCTAGAGGATTTGAGAAGTATATAGGTAATACCTGGATGATTGGAAGAGTGTATCGGTAATGTCTAGCTGATTGCATGAGTGTACAAATAGTGCCTGGGTGATTGAAGGAGTACATAGGTAGTGTCTGGGTGATATTATAAGTGTATGGGTACTGGCTACGTGATTGCAGACCTGTATAGATAGTGCATGCGTGATTTGAGGAGTGTGGGACTAGTGCCTAACTGTACAGATGACTGCATGGGTAGTGTTTGAAAAAATGGATGAGTGCAGTAAAAGTCACTGTAAACTTTAGTTCATATTATCATACTTATTACATTATTTCATCTTACCTTTTTTATTAAAAAAGATACAAAACTCAGTGGAACTATTTTACAGTAGTTTTGTTGTAAACTGAATGTAAAATCTTTTCAAACTTTAGTATTACCTTCTGTAAAAAAAAAGAAGAAAAAGTGTTATTGCATATAATATTATAGTTTTAAGAACACAACATAATTTTAGAATTACATAACATATTCAGTTTCCCTTTATTGCTGTTCTCAGATTCTACTGAATTTCACCATACACAGTGATTTCAATGTAGATCATCATACAACAGCGGGGAAAAAAACTTCAATCAATGAGATTGTAAAAAAAACAAATCTGCGTTGAAAATATTTACAAGTGCAACTATCTGTTTACCTATCTACAGTTTGTAAATTACATTCTTTAACTACATTAAATCTTTTACTTCTCTCAAGTAAAATATACACTCTCATTTACATCACGTATAATATAAAGATCAAATATAAAAACTACTTCTTTCAAACACAATTTTGCAAATGCAATAAGAATTAGCACAAACAATAATCGTAAGGCAACTGACATTTGAATTCCAAATGGGCATCATTGCAATGTGTCCATCCTTTATTGCACTTTAAATACACAGTATAGTGTCCAGATGTTGTAGTAGGTCCATCATGAAAAATAATACCCACTGCTTTAAAAGTTCTTCCTGAAATTGATACTTGACTTGCCACAAAATGTTTTATTTTCGTTTCCAATATTCTTCCATCTGCTCTACAACGTTGTAGCATTAAAATGACATATTGTCCAAATCTGTCTATAAATAATGTTGACAACATTTCTGATTTGCA
This sequence comes from Calotriton arnoldi, assembly GCA_963921515.1. Lineage (NCBI taxonomy): Eukaryota > Metazoa > Chordata > Amphibia > Caudata > Salamandridae > Calotriton > Calotriton arnoldi. Next base: position 35,672 of record CAWUFW010021371.1, on the reverse strand, counting down.
ATGAGAACATTTCATATCTTGATTAACCGACTTTTACTAATTTATTAAAAGACACTGTTTTGCAATCTGGTATCGTCAAATATGTGAATCGTTCAGTGTCTATTTTAGTGGTAGAAGAAAATGAACACTCTTCACATTTATGATCCCATCTGTAACTTAGTCCAAACAAATTTTCAATTTCTATTCCTTCATCTTCCAATACTGCAAGCATAAACATAAGAAATTCTTGTGCGTCTTGTTGTACATTAAGTGGAAATTGCAATGAACCAGTACATATATCCAAAAGATGCCTTATGCCAGAAGCAGTATGGATTTTAATTCTATCAGTTACCAACTTTTGAAAAATATAATGTAGTAAAGAACAGAATCTTTTTTCTCGATTTTCCATAATTTGATGATGAAGATCTTCTAGATAAAACCCAACATTCACAATTACATTACCATAGCAGTTGATACCTGAACTATTTTCTAACTGGTATCCTACAATATCATCAACAGAGTCCATTTTCACTTTATTTGCAGCTTCATCATTCTCTAGAACTGTTTTCTTTTTTTCAACCTCACTAGAATGTTTGTCATATTTTCATTTTGCACATACTATACGTTTTTCATATACAGGATATTCTCCTATGTTAGGAGCATAAAGTCTTCTTAACCGATTATACTCTCTTACACAATGTGCATTAGTACTAATCTTATTCTCGTCAAAATCAATCAAATACAAACCAGATAATGTTCTTACTCGAGACAATGCAATGTATGCCATGCCCTCTTTAAACACTGTACTTCCAATTTTTACCAAAGCACTGTCTACACTTAAACCTTGAGATTTATGAATGGTCACAGCATATGCTAAAGAAAGAGGAAACTGTTTTCTACGAACATATAAGTCTTTTACAAGCAAAAAACGAACAACACAACGTCCAATCTGTTTTACCTCTTCAATCTGATCAAATGTAGGGGCATATTAGCAAGAAGAGGCAATAATCATCGCTAACCCTGCTTAGCGTGATTTTTTATCGCCCGGCTATCGCTGGAATATATCGCCACGCTAACGCTGTATTAGCAACGATTAGCGCTATGGCGATGAATATTCCAGCGATAGCGAGGAAATGGGCCAACATCGCTGAAAAACCAGCGATGTTGCATGGAGAAGGAGAACACCTTGCTGGTACGACCCTGTGGTCGTATCAGCATAATCCACCCCCATGTTAGGTATGGCTAACACCTGCTAATTGCAGGTGTTAAATAAATAGCGATGACCCCGGTTAGCGCGACTTTTCACGTCGCTAACTGGGGCCATGGCCACCTTGCTAATAGGCGATAGGCCTGTTAGCGAGTGTTTCCCAGGTTTGTTCGTCGGGAACGCCCACTTTGCATGTCATTAGCGATAAATATCGCTGACATGCAAAGCGGTAAAAACGGGCGCTAATGCCCGCAAACTGTCGCTAACTGCTGTTAGAGACAGTTTGCTGATAGGGCGATATAAATATCGCCGCTTTAGCGGCAAAAAGTGCCGCTAAAGCGGCGATAGTGCCCTTGCTAATATGCCCCGTAATCTTTAAAAATTCAATTCCATCTCTGTTCTGATAATTAACAAAATCAACAACTTTTCCCATTACTCCATTTACTAAACCTTTTTCTACATCCAAATTACGCCGTAAAATTACCCGACTGTTTACACATACATATAAAGTCTTTTCTAAACCTGCAGTCTTAGACACCGACTTTTCCAAAGAATTACATTTTGACTGTAATTTCTCTGAGAGAAGAATAGTAACTCCTTTGTGCTCCATTTTATCAATGGCTTCCATTTTCACTATTGGTTGGTTTTCCAGTTTTGAAAGTTCTTTATTGAATGTAGAACACTCTTGCAGTGTTGGCATTAGGCAAACTATAGACTTCTTTTCTCCAATTTGTTTGTACATTATTTCAGGTGCAATGTTTTCATTTGGAAACAAGTTCGTTAAAAGCCGACTTTGTAAAGCTTCTTTACCATGTTGTGTCAAAACACCAATTCTTATATCTTGAAGATCGTTTCCATAATGTTCATCACTTGCTTGTCGCATATTCTTAATAAGTTCTTTATATTCAAAATGAGACCAAATGTTTACATTTCCAATACTTCCCAAAGATTTCTTAGTATCTTCATGGACAAGTGTTTTATAAACTGGTTGCCCTTTCACAGGAGTAAGTTGTAGTAGATCGCCAAATACAATTACATGTTTTCCTCCAAATAAAACATCATAATCTGTTGTTAAAATCTGTTGCATTCTTAAATGTACAAAGGCAAGCATTAAGTTTGAAACCATGCTCACCGCATCAATGATCAGAAGTTTCATTTTCTTTAGTACTCTTGAGACTTCATAACAAGCTTCTCCAGATAGCTTGTGATATTCCAACTTATTTTCATGTTCAACTGGTAGCATGAGTAATCGATGTAATGTAATCCCTTTATTGTTGTGTGCTGCTAACCCAGTTGAAGCGGTTACAATACAGGATAAATGTGATTCAGTGGTTTTGTGTAGATAACTGGTCAAACGTTTAATTAAGAAACTTTTTCCTGTTCCAGCTTGACCACTGATATACATTCAAATAGGTTTAAATGATGTGCATTTGCATTCTTTTTTATGCAGTAAACCATGCTGTATCTGTTGTGTCACTTGCTGATATATTTCTTTTTGTTCAATATTTAGTTGTTCTTCCAAGTTTCCCAACTCAATAATATCCTGTTGTGCTTGTTGCATTGCCGTTTCTACTTCATTCATGGCTATTGCTGCTTCATTTTCAAGAATTGGTTGTCCTAATGGACTTTGACTTAGTGGAGCAGAACTTTGACTATCTTGAGAACAGTCTCTAGCTATTTCAGCTGCAAATGTGGTTTCTTGTTCAATCTCTTCATTTAACATTTGTAGATAATTTGCAAAAATTGTGCATTGAATGCTATCTTTACATGCATTAAAAGAATCTTCATAGCAGTCAAAATCTCCAGGTAATTCCATTTCACTACGCCAAGGCTTGAAAAGTTGCAGAAGTGCTAAATAGAAAAATTCCCTTTTATCTGGAGTTTCACAACTGAGTTTGCACTGTGGTTAATAAGATGTCCTTTGGCATGTTTTACCAAACATCCTTCACATCCAATTACCTCATATTTTTCTTCATTTATATTTTCTGTAACATTTCTCTTAAAACTGTAATGTTGCAGTATTTCAAAGAGACATATGTTCTCCAGATGTGGACCTTTTTTAGGATAGTACGTATCCAACATATTAGTTTTAACAATATCTGTACTTTCTGGTTCATTCAATGCTAAGTATTCAATTTCTTGTACAGATTTCAATACTCTATTTTGTGTTGCAGCAAGACCTAGACTTACCCAAATGATTCCTCTTGACTTTGAATATAAACTTGCAGAGGTCAACCGATCCGAACATTCGTAGGATCCAATCTCTCGATGGTAAAGCATCTTCAAACTAAAGCTGTACAATTTGTTACTAAGAGTCTTCTCTTGTGAATTTTCTTCCCACACTTCTTTCAACTCCATCTTTTCAGATTTCGTTATATATGACATAACGTAGCAAGCAACAGCAATCAAATTATCTGCAACAAACTGGATATCCATGTTTGCATTCCACATTGTCAAAATCACTGGATTGTAGTCATTAATATACTTTGCATCTTCAGTTCTTTTTATGTTGTAAGTATTCTTCGGATATTTTCAAGTTATAGTATGCCTTACTGCTGACAGAAAACTGTTGACTCTTCCTTTTGTAATTACTGGACGTGGTAATCCAAAACGACATTTTGTATAAAATCTTCCCTTTGATTTGTATTTCCGTCGACAATATTTTCCACATTGATGACTTTGAAATCGTAAAACTTGTTGTCTCAAGTTGTTTTCTCCTCCTTCTTTTGGAATGGCACAGGTAACATACTCTTCAATGAAAGACAAAACACTTTTATCAGTATCAGTTATACATTTTGGTGCATTCTTGATCCATAACAGCATGTGTATATGAGGTGCATCTCTGGTTTGGTACTCCTTTCTCCGAAAGAAATCAATAAGTTCTCCAAGAGGTGGATTATTTTTATTGCAGATAAAAGACATCATAGCTTGAAACCTATGATTAACAATGATGGTCCCCTAGAGCCGTTCGATTTGATGTGATTAGAGTCACAGCCATTACCCGCACATGCCTCTTATAAAACTAAAGGCAAATGGAAAATGCACTAACTGTCTGAAAGGAATCAAAGCAGAATAAACACAGCAGCACACCAATTTTTTAAAAAAGTATTCTTTTTTTTCTTTTGAAGGATTTTCTAGTAAAAACCAAGGGCCGAATTACAACTTTTGGCATAGCGGTGGCGTGGCGGTGCCAACCACTCTGCCACCGCTCTGCCGAAGGCTGGTGCAGCCCGCCTGCCAGATTATAACCACTTTTGTAGTCTGGCGGGTAGGCTGTGTGGTGGTTACCACTGCAGTGGGTCTTTCAAAGGCAGTGGTGCCTTTGAAAGAAGCATCGCAATGGGAACGTCACACAGGGTTCCTGCACGGCATGGACTTGAAAGTCCATGCGGTGCAGGAACCTGGGTGCCTGCACACAGGGGGGCACACCTGCATGCATCCCCTGACTGAGGGGGCACAGGGGCCCTTTATTTTAGCGCCACCAGTCTTTTCATGGAGAAAAGACCTCCATGAAACTGCTGGCTGTCCTGAAACTTGTAATATGCATGGTGGTGCCACAGCGACACCACCTTCATATTACATAGCCCCTCATCACTGCGCCACCACCAGGGAACCACAGTTCCCTGACAGAGCTGGTGGTCCAATTATGGTCTGACCACACAAGGTGTAATTGGGCGCTCGTACCACTGGTGCAGTGTTGGCTGGACTGCCACCACTGTGCCACCATAAGTCTGGCAGTCCTTGGACCATCAGACTCGTAATTTGGCTGTAAGTGACTAAACACTTAGGGGCCGATTCCGATTCAGGCCGGAAAGATTTCCGACCGAATCGGACCCTAGCAGCCCGACCGAACGAGTACGATGGGTACGCATGCAATCGGACTCGATTCGGTCAGACTCCCATTGAAGTCAATGGGAGCCGGGCGTACAACGCGTACGCGGGCTCCCATTGACTCAATGGGTGCGAGGTGAACAAGGGCGCCCCCCACAGCGGGTACGCGTCGATGCGACTCGCACCGTACATGCACAGGGTCCCCCCTGTGTGTGACTCGCGTGGCTACGCGTACAGGGCGGTCCGACACGGACCCCCAAAGTCCGGCTCCGACTGCCCTCTTGAGCCGGATGGCGCGAGTCGGTCGGACTGCTCGAGGCGCGCATCGTACTTGCCCGGCCGGGGAACGCCTCCATTGCGCGGTGCGAGTCGTGTCCGTGTAAGTCGGTAGGAGCGGTTCGGACCTGCGTACGAGTCGGTCGGCGATTTCCCGTGCGCTCGCATCGTACTCGCTCGCCCAGACGCACGTTCGAATCGGTCGGGAAAGAGGGCTCCGAATCGGATCCGGTTCAGCCGAATCCAATTCGGTGCCCTACCGGCCGAGATCAGAATCGGCCCCTTAGTGTGGAAAAATAAAAAAAAATTACCTATGCATTTTGGGGAAAATTTCATGGAGATGCAAAAAGCAGCGTCAAAGATATAGGCACCTGAAAATGGCCTTTTTGATAGAAAGTCGGTCCTAACTATAACTACCTACTGGCAACCAATATATATATATATATATATATATATATTCACTGAAAAAAACCATGGGTTTTAGGGACGTTATAGTTAGAAATTTGCATTTAAAAATCTTAAAAATTCACTGAAAAAACTACAGGTTTCAGGGACGTTATAGTTAGTTGGACATTTGACTCGTACAAAACCAGAGAAATTCGGCCGTTATAGTTAGTTAAGCTAACTATAACTCGGGCCCCCGCAATGCACTGCTGATGATGTCACATATTACATCATTCGTGACATGGTCAGTGACATCACTGATGACATCTCAAATGCCATCACTGATAACATCACTGATTACATCATCCAGTGACTGTGTGTTTCTGTAAAGTTTAAATATGTTTTATATATATATATGCCAGGGTGTATTGAAGAATGAGTGGGTGTATAAGTGTCTGAATGGATGATTTAGTAGGTACGTGACTGACTGTATAAGTGAGTGATTAAATGTGTCTTACTGAATACAATGGTTAGTGACTAAACTGTATGAATGTCTGTATCAGTTTGTCAGTTGATGTGTAAGCAGCTGCATGGGTTGGTGAGTAGCTACATGAGTGTCTATATGGGTTATTGATTGGTTGTCTGAGTATCTGTATGGGTGCCTGAGTGTCTGTGTGGGTGGGTGGGGGGTGGGTGACTGTGCATAGATATGTGAGTGGGTGATTCACTGGGTATATGGGTTCAAGAGTGCCTCTGTGAAGGGCTGTATGGGTGGGTGAGTGTGTGTATGGGTGTGTTGGTTAGTGAATTGATGTCTCAGTGGTACATGTGTGAGTAACTACATATGTAAAAGGCAGTATATGTGAGTGTTGGAGTATATAAATGGCTATATGTGAGAGTGAGTGATTGTGAGAGTGGCTGTATGGATGAGTGTGTACTTGTGTCAGTGATTGTAGAAGAGAGTAATATGTGTTAGTATCTGTATGAATAAGTGAGGTGGTGTGTGTATAACTGTATAGGTGAGTAAATGGGAGTGTGATTGATTCTTTGCATGACTGACTAGGTGTGGGAGTAACTCTATGGATGAGTGGTGGTGTGTGAGTGTCTGTATAGGTGTATGAGTGCATATGATAGTGCTGTATTGATGAGTGACTGCATGTATGAGTGACTGTATGGGTGAATGAGTGGATGTGTGTGTAGACCTAGGTATCAGTGAGTAGGTATGTAGTAACTGGTATTGGTATGTCTATGGTTTCGAAAATGGTAGTCTGTATTTTAGAGTGGGTGTATCAAAGGTTATATTAGGGTGTGAGGAGGTGCATCAGATGATCACTTGGATGATGTCATCAGTGATGTAATCAGTGATGTCATTTGAGATGTCATCAGTGATGTCATCAGTGATGTCACTGTCCATGTCAGGAATGATGTGATATGTGATGTCATCAGCAGTGCATTGCCCGGGCGCGAGTTATAGTTAGCTCAACTAACTATAACGGCTGAATTTCTCTGGTTTTGTATGAGTGAAATGTTCAACTAACTATAACGTCCCTGAAACCTGTGGTTTTTCAGTGAATTTCTAAGGTTTTTTAAATGCTAATTTTTAACTATAACGTCCCTGAAACCTGTGTTTTTCAGTGAATTTCAAAAGTTTTTAAATGCTAATTCCTAACTATAACGTCCCTGAAACCTATGGTTTTTCAGTGAATTTCGAAGGTTTTTTAAATGCTAATTTCTAACTATAACGTCCTTGAAACCTATGGTTTTTTCAGTGAATTTCGAAGGTTTTTTAAATTCTAATTTCTAATTGTAATGTCCAATAAATGCTTTTTCAAATTTTTTAAACTTTTATAAAAATAATGTGATGTTTTCTCCTTTCTAAAATATGGATTTACCTTTTTTTTTTTTTAAAGTGGATTCGCATACCGATTGTGTACCAGTCATAGTGGGTGCGCGAATCCAAGAATTTTGCCGCCATATTGGTTAAGGCGTGTAAGGTGCGCATTGCGTATGCAGAGGGTGCGCGGTTCTCGATCCCGCGCAACGTCACGTACGTATTTCCGGGGGTCGCACCGGTTGCGGAAATCCATCACAAATCTTTAAGTTTTAAAAGTATTTGTGTATAACTTTATTATATATATTATACCAAGAGATTACTTAATATAAGTGTAAATATCATATATTTATAATTGTAATAAAGATATGTTATTGTTAAATATATTTTTCGGGATTCGCGCCGGGTGCGCGCCGGTTGCGCACCGGGTGCGCGAATTCCATGTGACTTCAAAAGAAACAATTTTATTGGTTTAGAAGCTTTCTATTCTAGAACTGGAAGGACCCCACATATTTTTTTCATTCTTCAAGGAACATCTTTTCCAGAAACACCTCTCGTGTTTTCTGTGCCTCTTTATTTGATTGTTTGGGTGTTTTTTTCCAAGAGAGGAAATGGCATCTCAAAATCCAGCACAGGATATTCCTGCAGATGAAGAGGATCTGGAAGAACCGATAAAGAAAAGGAAGGAGAGTATTGTGGGGGCTTTCTTCTCTATCTCAGAAGGAGAAAAGAAGGTCAATGCTCGCAAAGTCACCTGCACTATTTGCAAGAACATCTTCTCTCGTGGATCTGAAAAGAAGTATTCCTGCAGGACTTCATCAATGCTCAAACACCTTCAGACCATGCACCCAAACCGTCATGCGCGTGAACGACATCGGCGCCAAATGCAAGAGTCTCAGCAAGATGATCAGGTTGCAGAACCTGGTACTTCTGCAGGATCTACTACATCCACACAAATTGTTCCAGAGTTTGCAGCACTGGAACAGCACTGCATAAAGTGCAAGAAACTTCTTTGTGCAGGAGAGCAATCATAGCTGCAAAGAATCATCATTGTTAATTTTTTGTTGTTTTTGCAATGAGTTTTTAATTGCAAAATGTTTTGAAAAGTTTTTTAGTTCATTTCCTTTTTTTCAATCTTTTGTTTAAAAAAACACACAAAAAATTAATAAAAGAGTTCACAAAACACAAAAAATTTTTTTAAAAAATTTGTTCTTTTTAGAACCGCCTAATTGGTTAAAATAGACAAACTTGTTTATGTTCTATGAATGACTGCAAGTGTAAGGTCTGAGTCATTGTATGAGTGAATAAGTGCTGTCTGAGTGAATGAATGAGTGCAGCAGTATTGCCTGAGTCATTGGATGAGTGCATGGATAGAGTTTGAGGGAATGAATGAATGCAGCAGTACTGCCTGAGTGATTGAAGAAGTGCATGGGTAATGCCTGGGTGATTGCATGAGTGGAGGGGTAATGTCTGGGTTCTTGGAGGAGTGCATGGTACTGCCTAAGTAATAGAAGGAGTGCATGGGTAATGCCTGGGTGATTGCATAAGTGCAGGGGTAATGTCTGGGTGATTGGAGGAGTGCATGGGCACTGCCTGAGTGATTGAAGGAGTGCATGGGTAATGCCTGGGTGATTGCATGAGTGCAGGGGTAATGTCTGGGTGATTGGAGGAGTGCATAGGTACTGCCTGAGTGATTGAAGGAGTGCATGGGTAATGCCTGGGTGATTCTATAAATGCAGGAGTAATGTATGGGTGGTTGGAGGAGTGCATGGATACTGCCTGAGTCATTGAAGAAGTGCATGGGTAGTGCCTAATTGATTGCATGAGTGCACAGGTAATGTCTGAGTGATAGGAGCAGTGCATGGATACTGTCTAACTGAATAAAGGAGTGCATAGGTAATGCCTGGGTGATTGCATAAGACATGGGTAGTGCCTAGGTGATTGGAAGAGTGCATGAGTAATGTCTGTGTGATTGCATGTCTGCAGGGGTAATGTCTGAGTGATTGCATGACTGCAAGTGTAATGTCTGAGCATTAGAGGAATACATAGGTAATGCCTGAGTAATTGTGTGAGTGTAGGGGTAATGTCTAGAGGATTTGAGCAGTATATAGGTAATACCTGGATGATTGGAAAAGTGTATCGGTAATGTCTAGCTGATTGCATGAGTGTACAAATAGTGCCTGGGTGATTGAAGGAGTATATAGGTAGTGTCTGGGTGATATTATAAGTGTATGGGTACTGGCTACGTGATTGCAGAACTGTATAGATAGTGCATGGGTCATTTGAGGAGTGTGGGACTAGTGCCTAACTGTATAGATGACTGCATGGGTAGTGTTTGAAAAAATGGTTGAGTGCAGTAAACGTCACTGTAAACATTAGTTCATATTATCATACTTATTACATTATTTCATCTTACCTTTTTTATTAAAAAAGATACAAAACTCAGTGGAACTATTTTACAGTAGTTTTGTTGTAAACTGAATGTAAAATCTTTTCAAGCTTTAGTATTACCGTCTGTAAAAAAAAAGAAGAAAAAGTGTTATTGCGTATAATATTATAGTTTTAAGAACACAACATAATTTTAGAATTACATAACATATTCAGTTTCCCTTTATTGCTGTTCTCAGATTCTACTGAATTTCACCATACACAGTGATTTCAATGTAGATCATCATACAACAGCGGGGAAAAAAACTTCAATCAATGAGATTGTAAAAAACTAACAAATCTGCATTGAAAATATTTACACAAGTGCAACTATCTGTTTACCTATTAACAGTTTGTAAATTACATTCTTCAACTACATTAAATCTTTTACTTCTCTCAAGTACATTTTGTAAAATATACACTCTCATTTACATCACGTATAATATAAAGATCAAATATAAAAACTACTTCTTTCAAACACAATTTTGCAAATGCAATAAGAATTAGCACAAACAATAATCATAAGGCAACTGACATTTGAATTCCAAATGGGCATCATTGCAATGTGTCCATCCTTTATTGCACTTTAATTACACAGTATCGTGTCCAGATGTTGTAGTAGGTCCATCATGAAAAATAATAGCCACTGCTTTAAAATTTCTTCCTGAAATTGATACTTGACTTGCCACAAAATGTTTTATTTTCGTTTCCAATTTTCTTCCATCTGCTCTACAACGTTGTAGCATTAAAATGACATATTGTCCAAATCTGTCTATAAATAATGTTGACAACATTTCTGATTTGCAATGAGAACATTTCATATCTTGATTAGCTGTTTTTACTAATTTGTTGAAAGACACTGTTTTGCAATCTGGTATCGTCAAATATGTGAATCGTTCAGTGTCTATTTCAGTGGTAGAAGAAAATGAACACTCTTCACATTTATGATCCCATCTGTAACTTAGTCCAAACAAATTTTCAATTTCTATTCCTTCATCTTCCAATACTGCAAGCATAAACATAAGAAATTCTTGTGCATCTTGTTGTACATTAAGTGGAAATTGCAATGAACCAGTACATATATCCAAAAGATGCCTTATGCCAGAAGCAGTATGGATTTTAGTTCTATCAGTTACCAACTTTTGAAAAATATAATGTAATAAAGAACAGAATCTTTTCTCGATTTTCCATAATTTGATGATGAAGATCTTCTAGATCAAACACAACATTCACAATTACATTACCATAGCAGTTGATACCTGAACTATTTTCTAACTGGTATCCTACAATATCATCAACAGTGTCCATTTTCACTTTATTTGCAGCTTCATCATTCTCTTGAATTGTTTTCTTTTTTTCAACCTCACTAGAATGTTTGTCATATTTTTGTTTTGCTCATACTAAACGTTTTTCATATACAGGATATTCTCCTAAGTTAGGAGCATAAAGTCTTCTTAACCGATTATACTCTCTTACACAATTTGCATCAGTACTAATCTTATTCTCGTCAAAATCAATCAAATACAAACCAGATATTGTTCTTATTCGAGACAATGCAATGTATGCCATGCCCTCTTTAAACACTGTACTTCCAATTTTTACCAAAGCACTGTCTACACTTAAACCTTGAGATTTATGAATGGTCACAGCATATGCTAAAGAAAGAGGAAACTGTTTTCTACGAACATATAAGTCTTTTACAAGCAAAAAACGAACAACACAACGTCCAATCTGTTTTACCTCTTCAATCTGATCAAATTTAATCTTTAAAAATTCAATTTCATCTCTGTTCTGATAATTAACAAAATCAACAACTTTTCCCATTGCTCCATTTACTAAACCTTTTTCTACATCCAACCTACGCCGTAAAATTACCCGACTGTTTACACATACATATAAAGTCTTTTCTAAACCTGCAGTCTTAGACACCGACTTTTCCAAAGAATTACATTTTGACTGTAATTTGTCTGAGAGAAGAATAGTAACTCCTTCGTGCTCCATTTTATCAATGGCTTCCATTGTCACTATTGGTTGTTTTTCCAATTTTCAAAAGTTCTTTATTGAATGTAGAACACTCTTGCAGTGTTGGCATTAGGCAAATTATAGACTTCTTTTCTCCAATTTGTTTGTACATTATTTCAGGTGCAATGTTTTCATTTGGAAACAAGTTCGTTAAAAGCCGACTTTGTAAAGCTTCTTTACCATGTTTTGTCAAAACACCAATTCTTATATCTTGAAGAATGTTTCCATAATGTTCATCACTTGCTGGTTGCATGTTCTTAATAAGTTCTTTATATTCAAAATGAGACCAAATGTTTACATTTCCAATACTTCCCAAAGATTTCCTAGTATCTTCATGGACAAGTGTTTTATAAACTGGTTGCCCTTTCACAGGAGTAAGTTGTAGTAGATCGCCAAATACAATTACATGTTTTCCTCCAAATAAAACATCATAATCTGTTTTTAAAATCTGTTGCATTCTTAAATGTAGAAAGGCAAGCATTAAGTTTGAAACCATGCTCACCTCATCAATGATCAGAAGTTTCATTTTCTTTAGTACTCTTGAGACTTCATAACAAGCTTCTCCAGATAGCTTGTGATATTCCAACTTATTTTCATGTTCAACTGGTAGTATGAGTAATCGATGTAATGTAATCCATTTAATGTTGTGTGCTGCTAACCCAGTTGAAGCGGTTACAACACAGGATAAATGTGATTCAGTGGTTTGTGTAGATAAATGGTCAAAACTTTATTTAAGAAACTTTTTCCTGTTCCAGCTTGACCACTGATATACATTCGAATTGGTTTAAATGATGTGCATTTGCATTCTTTTTTTTATGCAGTAAACCATGCTGTATCTGTTGTGTCACTTGCTGATATATTTCTTTTTTTCAATATTTAGTTGTTCTTCCAAGTTTCCCAACTCAATAATATCCTGTTGTGCTTGTTGCATTGCCGTTTCTACTTCATTCATGGCTATTGCTGATTCATTTTCAAGAATTGGTTGTCCTAATGGATCTTGACTTAGTGGAGCAGAACTTTGACTATCTTGAGAACTGTCTCTACTATTTCAGCTGCAATAGTAGTTTCTTGTTCAATCTCCTCATTTAACATTTGTAGATAATTTGCTAAAATTGTGCATTGAATGCTATCTTTACTTGCATTAAAAGAATCTTCATAGCAGTCAAAATCTCCAGGTAATTCCATTTCACTACGCCAAGGCTTGAAAAGTTGCAGAAGTGCTAAATAGAAAAATTCCCTTTTATCTGGAGTTTCACAACTGAGTTTGCACTGTGGTTAATAAGATGTCCTTTGGCATGTTTTACCAAACATTCTTCACATCCAATTACCTCATATTTTTCTTCATTTATATTTTCTGTAACATTTCTCTTAAAACTGTAATGTTGCAGTATTTCAAAGAGACATATGTTCTCCAGATGTGGACTTCTTTTAGGATAGTACGTGTCCAACATATTAGTTTTAACAATATCTGTACTTTCTGGTTCATTCAAGTATTCAATTTCTTGTACAGATTTCAATACTCGATTTCGTGTTGCAGCAAGACCTAGACTTACCCAAGTGATTCCTCTTGACTTTGAATATAAACTTGCAGAGGTCATCCGATCCGAACATTCATAGGATCCAATCTCTCGATGGGAAAGTATCTTCAAACTAAAGCTGTACAATTTGTTACTAAGAGTCTTCTCTTGTGAAATTTCCCACATTTCTTTCAACTCCATCTTTTCAGATTTGGTTATATATGACGTAACGTAGCGAGCAACAGCAGTCGAATTATCTGCAACATACTGGATATCCATGTTTGCATTCCACATTGTCAAAATCACTGGATTGTAGTCATTAATATACTTTGCATCTTCAGTTCTTTTTATGTTGTAAGTATTCTTTGGAGATTTTCGAGTTATAGTATGCCTTACTGCTGACAGAAAACTGTTGACTCTTCCTTTTGAAATTACTTGGACGTGGTAATCCAAAACAACATTTTGTATAACATTTTCCCTTTGATTTGTATTTCCGTCGACAATATTTTCCACATCGATGACTTTGAAATCGTAAAACTTGTTGTCTCAAGTTGTTTTCTCCTCCTTCTTTTGGAATGGCACAGGTAACATACTCTTCAATGAAAGACAAAACACTTTCATCAGTATCAGTTCTAAATTTTGGCGCATTCTTGATCCATAACAGCATGTGTATATGAGGTGCATCTCTGGCTTGGTACTCCTTTCTCAAAAAGAAATCAATAACTTCTCCAAGAGGTGGATTATTTTTATTTCAGATAAAAGACATCATAGCTTGAAACCTATGATTAAAATATCTGCACACATATACAGGATCCAAGGAGCACAGTTCTCCAGCTGTCTTCAATTCAATGTTTTTAATATTTGAATTTGCTTCTCATAGAAATTCAAGTAAATCATCCCATGCGTGTTGAGCACAGCTAAGCGTAACAAACCACGTAGGGGTTCCTAAGTTTCTTAACATACATTTAAGTTCTCCGTGACGACGATACCAATACTCATTAGTACCACGTTGACACGCCATCAAATTAATTAACTGAGATTCAAAATGATCATCTCTTTGTCCAAAAATTCCTTTGCAGAAACATGTGTAAGATTAACTCCCGTTTTTAATATGTGGTTCATTGCATATGAAAGTCCAGACAAGTCACTTTCAAACAGAAGATGAAATAAATATGGAATACACTGTCGAAATCTTGGTTCTTCTGAGTACAATCTTGTTGTACGATATTCTGAAGCTGGAATCTGTACTGGTCGTTCATCATATCATCCACCTTTTCCAGTGGGGAAGAGCTGTGGAAAACAACCAGCTTCTAAACTTTTTTCCCATACACTCATGGGAGTTCCCTTCGCTTTCTTCATTTGGAATAGTTCATTAGTGTTTCCTATCACTTCTTTTGAATGTAGAGGATGTATACTATAAAGTTCATAAATTTCTTCCCTCCTGGAGTTGTCCACTTTTTCTATTTGGCCAGTTGAAATTTCTCTTTCATCTTCTAAAGATATTTCTTGTTCTTCCACATATACATTATTATAATAAACATTGTTTTGTACAAGATATAATGTAGCCTTTTGAAGTTTGGTGACATCTACTAACTCTTGCCATATTTTCCGACTCTTTGTTGGCACACCATTAACTAGAATAACTGCAGGTTCACTTTCCTCTCTCTCTACATAAACAGTTTCAATATTTTTCTTAAAATCTGAAAATGAAAATACACAACTCTTCCTTTTAAACCTCTTTGTAAATCTGTTGGAGGCAGCTTACCTGTTTTAGGCTCCATACGAACCATAGCCTGAAACGGGTGCAAAGATTGAATAAGAATGGACTCATACGTATTTAAATCTACCAGTTCCGGAGGAATAGCTACCAACTCTAGGTTATTATGTACAGCTCTAGCTGACATTTTGTTCTCTTCTAATTTGCTGTAACAATATTTACAAATATGTTGATCACTACCCAACTCAAAATGACCTTCCACCAACAAATAAGCACCAAATTGCTCCCACTTATCATTGTTTTCCTTTTCACTTTTTAAATACTCATCAACATTCCTAGTTTGACTTCTATAGTGAGTACGTCGACTACAAATACAAACATAGTTTGGTTTTTCACAAGAAAGTACCTTAAACTTTGTAATTTGTTCTGCAAACTTCACAGTAGAACTATATTCTACCTCTTCTTCAACACCTACACTCATCAAACTCTCACTTTCTCTACACTCCCTTTCAGTACCAAAGAAACAAAACTGTATATCATCAGAAACCTTTTTACATCCAATACTGAACCATGCAAAAGAGCAGTGTTTATTTCACTTAAAGATAATGCAGGACTTTTTACATAGTACAATCTTCTTACTAATTTCCGCATTTCTGACTGATGTACTGCTAACATTCTTAAATGATGAAAAGTACTTCGACACACTTTTCTAGAAAGACAAACCAGAGAATGACCCTGCAAGTTAGTATACTTTCTCACTTTACAAGGATCTAGTCCTTGCAACATCAAAGGGGCGATTCCGATCTCGGCCGGTAGTGCTCGAATCAGATTCGGATTTACCGGATCCGATTCGGAGCCCTGTTTCCCGACCGAATCGTACGCGGGTCCGGCCGAGCGAGTACGATGCATGCACCCACGAAATCTCCGACCGACTCGAACGCGGCTTCAACACGCTCCGACCGACTCGCATGGACACGACTCGCACCGCACTATGGAGACGTTTCCCGGCCGGGTAAGTATGATGCGCGCCGCGAGCAGTCCGACCGACTTGCGCCGTCCGGCTCAAAAAAGCTGTCGGAGCCGGACTTTGGGGGTTCGCGTCGGACCCCCCTGTATGCGTAGGTGCGCGAGTCGCACACAGGGGGGACCCATGGGTCCCCCCTACCTGTGCATGTATGCCACGATGCGCATGGACGCGTACACGCTGTAGGGGGCGCCCTTGTCCGCCTCGCACCCATTGAGTCAATGGGAGCCCGCGTACGCGTTGTACGACAGGCTCCCATTGATTTCAATGGGAGTCCGACCGACTCGAGTCCGATGGCATGCATGCGCATCGTACTCGTTCGGTCGGACTGCTAGGGTCCGATTCGGTCGGAATTCTCTCCGGGTCCGGCTCGGTCGGAGAGATTTCCGGCCGGAATCGGCCCCTTAGTCTTTTGTCTAACACTTTTTTTACCATATTCTCGTAAGAAATTTCGCAATTTATCAATAAGATTTCTGTCGTATACTACAAATACTACTACAATCCCACTTATACACTGGAGCTTGTGTACGTCTCCCTTGAACTTCTTCAGCTATTACTTCTTCCACATTTCTAGGAACCATCTTTTCTTTTTCAATTGGACAACCGTTTTAAACCTCATAACAACGACCCCTGATATCAACTGCATGAAATAATGTACTTTGTTGAAAATAGCTTACTTTATTAAAAAAAGGTTCAGTACTAGAAGTGTGCTTCCATTCACCCGAATATTTTTTACAAAAGTAAGTTCTATTAACCAGTTTTTTTCTTTTACTTTTCTCCTTCATAAAGTGCATTGTTTTATTCAATGTTTTCATTCTCTTCAATACTAATATAAACAATTTTCTTTTTAATTCAAAAGCCTTTTCGACTACACTTTCAATCTGTTCTTTCTTCTTGTAAAATGCTGATCTTTTTTTAATATTTTTGCAATCTTTCAATAGATTTTGTAGTTCTCAACTTTTATACATTCTCTGCCCAATGTCTTTATATTCTCTCATGCTTTTTTCAACATGGATTGTTTTCCTATAACCTGATTTTGCAAATAATTTCTCCTTTTTTCTTTTCCTTCTGATTGCTTGTAGTACTTTTCTTTCTCTTTTCCCCATTTTGAAAATCGATTACTTTAAAAAAAAAGACATTTAACAAATTCTTTTGTTCTCTTACCAGAAGACTTTTTCTTCAACGTCACATGTTGTACTTCATCTACTTTCTGCATTTCTCTATCCTTTAAATAGTTCTGTTTTCTTTGCTGTCCTTTCTTTTGAACTTTTCTTGTCATGCTGAATATTTCTTAATAATTATGGAGAATTTCTAAAAAAAAGAAAAGTTTATTATCTTTTAAAAAATATTTAATATTATTAAAATACTTATATACAAATATTGTCATAGATAAATAAAGAAATACATTGAGTAGTGCCTAGGTGAATAGGTTAGTGCAACAGTAGGACCTGGATGATTCTACAACTGCTAGGGTAGCACATAACTAGTACCTCGGTGATTGCATGACTAAAGGGGTAATACTCGGAGGATTACTGGAGTACATAGCAAATCAGTGGGTGATTTTATAACTGCATGAGTACTGCTTGGGTAATTGCAGGAGTACTGAGGGAATGCCTGAGTGATTGGAGGAGTGCAAAGGTAGTGCCTGGGTGATTTTATAGGTGCATGAGTACTGGCTGAGTGATTACATAAGTACAAGGGTAGTACCTACATGATTGAAGGAGTGCAAGGGTAATACCTGAGAGATTATATAAGTTCATGGATAGTGGCTGGGTGATTGAAAGAGTGCATGGGTAATACCTGGGTGATAGCATGAGTGCATAGGTACTGCCTGGGTGATTTCATGAGTGCAGGGGTAATAACCTTGGTAATTGCAGCAGTGCATATGTAGTGCCTGGATCATTGGAACACTGCATGGGTAGTCGCTGGGTAATTGCAGGAGAAGATGGATAGTGACTGGCTAATTCATTAGTACACACATACAGGTTGAGTGTATGGATAAGTGTATTAATAGCACCTGAAGGCATAGATGAGTCATGGAGTAGTGCCTCAGTGAATAGATGAGTGCAACAGTAGGTCCTGGGTGATTCTATGACTGCAAGGGTAGTGTGTGGATTATTACATGACTGCATAGGTAGACACTGCATGATTCTATGATTGCAAAGGAACTACATAAGTAGTGCCTGTGTGATTCCAGGACTACAGGGGTAATATCTGGGGGATTACTGGAGTACATAGCAAGTGAGTGAGTGATTTTATAAGTGCATGAATACTGCTTCAGTGATTGCAGGAGTAATGAGGTAGTGCCTGAGTGAATAAAGGAGTGCAAAGGTAGTGCCTGGGTGATTTCATAACAGCATGACTACTGGCTGAGTGATTACATAAGTACAAGGGTAGTGTATACGTGATTGAAGGAGTGCAATGTTAGTGCTTGAGTGATTATATAAGTGCATGAGTAGTGGCTACATGATTCGGAGAGTGCATGGGTAATACCCTAGTGATTGCATGAGTGCATAGGTAGTGCCTGGATGTTTGCATGAGTGCAGGAGTAATGCCTGAGTGATTACAGCAATGCATATGTAGTGACTAGATCATTGGAATACTGCATGGGTAGTACTTGGGTGTTTTTATAACTACATGAGTGTGGGCCTAGCCAAATATAAAACAGCAGACTACTACATGACTCAACTATAAGTCTCTCCATATTGTTAAAAGCTTGCATACATATGTCCCTACATTTTCAAATCATCATCATATCTAAAGAAGTATGCATACAATATTTCTAAAATATAGTGAAACCTAGAGACTGAGACATGTAATAGATCTGCCTGAGTGATTGCATAACTTCATGGGTAGTGCTTGGGTGATTATATGACTCCAAAGGTAGTCGCAGGGTAATTGCAGGAGAAGATGGATAGTGACTGGCTAATTACATGAGTGCACACATAAAGGTTCAGTGCATGGATAAGTGTATAAATAGCACCTGAAGGCATAGATGAATCACTAAGATGTGCCTAGGTGAATAGATGAGTGCAACAGTAGGGCCTGGGTGATTATTTTAAGTGCATAGGTAGAGATTGCATGATTCTATGACTGCAGGGTAGTACATAACTAGTACCTTGGTGATTGCAAGACTGTAGGGGTAATATCTGCGGGATTACTGGAGTACATAGGAACTAAGTGGGTGATTTTATAAGTCTTTGAGTACTGCCTGGGTGATTACAGAAGTACTAAGGTACTGCTTGAGTGATTACAGGAGTGCAAAGGTAGTGCCTGGGTGATTTTATAAGTGCATGAGTATTGCCTGAGTGATTACATAAGTACAAGAGTAGTGTCTCAGTGATTGAAAGAGTGCAAGGATAGGGCCTGGGTGATTGAAGCACTGTATAGCTAATGCATTGGTGATTGCATGAGTACAGAGGTAACCTCTGGGGGATTAAAGGAGTTACATAGGTAAAGCCTGGGTGACGGCATGACTACAGGAGTTATATCTGGTGATTTACCTGACTACATAGAAAGTGACTGGGTGATTTTATGAGTGCATGGGTACTTCTTGGGTGATTTCAGGACTACTGAGGTAACGCCTGAGTGAATAAATGAGTGCAAAGGTAGTGCCTGGGTGATTTCATAACACCATGACTACTGGCTGAGTGATTACGTAAGTACAAGGCTAGTGCCTCTGTGGTTGAAAGAGTACAACATTAGTGCCTGAGTGATTATATAAGTGCATGAGTAGTGGCTACATAACTCAAAGAGTGCATGGGTAATAACTTAGTGATTGCATGAGTGCATAGGTAGTGCCTGGATGTTTGCATGAGTGCAGGAGTAATGCCTGAGTGATTACATCACTGCATATGTAGTGACTGGATCATTGGAAAACTGCATGGGTAGTACTTGGGTGTTTTTATAACTACATGAGTGTTGGGCCTAGCCAAATATAAAAAAGCAGCCTATTACATGACTCAACTATAAGTCTCGCCACATTGTTAAAAGCTTGCATACATATGTCTCTATGTTTTCAAAACATCATCATATCTAAAAGAAATATGTATACAATATTTCAGAAATATAGTGAAACCTATAAACTGAGATATCTAATAGATCTGCCTGAGTGATTGCAAAAGTCCATGGGTAGTGCTTGGGTGATTGTATGACTCCAAAGGTAGTCGCTGGGTAATTGCAGGAGAAGATGGATAGTGACTGGCTAATTGCCTGAGTACACACATAAAGGTTGAGTGCATGGATAAGTGTATGAATAGCACCTGAAGGCATAGATGAGTTACTAAGAATTGCCTAGGTGAATAGATGAGTTCAACAGTTAGGCCTGGGTGATTCTATGACTGCAAGGGTAGTGTGTGGGTTATTACATGACTGCATAGGTAGACACTGCATGATTCTTTGACTGCAGGAGTAGTACATAACTAGTGCCTGGGTGATACCATGACACAGGGGTAATATCTGGGGGATTACTGGAGTACATAGCAAGTGAGTAGGTGATTTTATAAGTGCATGCGTACTGGCTAAGTGATTGGAGGAGTGCATAGATCCTGAAAAGGTAATTGAAGGAGTGCAAGGGTATTGCCTGGGTGATTGAACCAGTGTATAGCTAATGGATTGGTGATTGCATGAGTTCAGAGGTAATATCTGGGGGACTACAGGACTACATAGAAAGTGTCTGGGTGATTTTATAAGTGCATCAGTACTGCCTGGGTGATTAGAGTAATACTGTGGTAGTGCCTCAGTGATTGAAAAAGTGTAAAGGTAGTGCCTGGGTAATTTTATAAGTGCATCGGCACTGGCTAAGTGATTGGAGGAGTGCATAGATCCTGACAAGGTGATTGGAGGAGTGCAAGAGTAGTGCCTGTGAGATTAAACCAGTGTATAGCTAACGCATTGATGATTGCATGATTGCAGGAGTTATGTCAGGGGGATTAGTGGAGTACATAGGTAATGCCTGGTGATTTCATGATTGCAGGAGTAATATCTGGGAGATTACAGGAGTACATAGAAAGTGCCTGGGTGATTTTGTAAGTGCATGTGTACTACCTGAGTGATTGGAATAGTACTGCAGTAGTGCCTGAGTGATTGTAGGAGTGCAACATCCTGAGTAGTAGCAGACTACTGAAACTGCAGCACAAAAGTCAGGTCTATGACATGGTATACACTTTTGTACTGCAGCTTCAAAATTCTGTAACTACTCAGGGTGTTGGCGTACTCAAAATAAAGCATAAAAGCTAAACATGAGTCTGTTATAAATCTCACCATATTCCTGAAACTATACATGCATATATGTCTACCTTTTGAAATCATCATCATATATAACAGAAATAAACAAGTAGACTGAACTTTACATTTCAAAGACACACCTACATTTCTGCAATGTATTTCAAGTGTACCTTTCCCTAGACTCATAGAAAGTAGCCTAATTAGTAATCCCTTCTGCTAACATGTCTTAAAACTCACTTTTGTGCTGCTGCTTCACCATTCTACGAATATTAGGCCTATTCAAACATAAAGCAGCAACCTATCACATCTCTCTACCATAACTCTAACCATATTCCTAAACGCATGCATGCTTCTATCTATACCTATTGCCAAAAGCATTACACATATTAGAATACATGTGCAAGTAGAAACATAACCACACTCACAAGACCATAAAGACCTTAAAACTTGACAGACTACAATTAACATTTCAAACACACCTAGATTTATGTCGGAAATTTCAAATGAACTTTGACACAGACTCTTATAAAGTACCATAATCAATCATTCCTCTCCCAACATATCTTAAACATCACTTTTCTACTACTACTGCTTCACTATTCTAGTAGTAATCAGGTATAGGAGCATAGCTAATAGCAAAGCATCACTTCACTTATCTTTCATGAAAGTCTCCCCATATTTCTAAAACCATGTATGTATATGTCTGTACCTTTTGCTAGCAGCATCATATATAAAAGAAATACACAGATAAAAGTAAACCTGTGTTTTATACATCTATCATCTTCAGACGCATAACACATACCATAATATATGTGCAAGTAGACATATATCTCAGTCACAACACCATCCACAGCTCAAAACTTCACAGACTACACTTCAATTTTCAAACAGACACTGAAAATTATGCAGTATATATGAAATATCACTTTCCACACATCATACAAATTACTCTAATAAATAACATCTCTACAAACATCTCAAACCTCACTTTCAGGCTGCTGCTTTACCATTATACAACTACTTATAATGTTAAACCTACCCAAATACAAAGCAGGAACCCTTCACATGTTTTTACTAAAAGTCTCACCATATTCCTAAAAGCATACATGAATATGTCTGTACCATAACACTATCCAAACCTTAACAATTCACAGAACAAACTTCCAATTTCAAGCAAACACCAAACATTATGTGGAATATTTCAACTGTACCTCTCTAGAAACTTAAAAAAAGAAGCCTATTCAATAATGCCTTATGTCAACATCTTTAAAACTAGGCCTGGACGGTAAATTCCGTTCCGCTCGCGGAATTTGCGGAATTTGGGTAATTTCGCGTTCCGCGGAGAACGCGGAATTGCCAAAAATTCCGCGATCCGCGACTTCGCAGAATTTTTTGCTTGTTCGCGCTTTCAAATGCGTGTACGCGAACAGGAAAAAAGCATCGCGAACGGGCGGAACAAACAATTCCGCGTGTTCGCGGAACTCTCTGCGTGCTCACTGAGATTTTTTACCATTTCGCGGAGCTTTGCATAGCGCGACTACGCAAATTCTGCCCACCCTATTTAAAACAACACTATTATGCTGCATCTTCACCATTCCACTACTTCTCACAGTCTTGAGCCTACCACATAAAAAGCAACAACACCTCTTTGTTATATATCATGCACCTTCAAATGTATAAGACATAGGAAAATACATATACAAGTAGAGACACACTTGAGACAGAAGTCCATGTACACATTAAAACATGACAGACTCCACCTCCAATTTGAAAGCAACACCTAAAATTATGCGGTATACTACAAATGTACATATCCACACACTAAAACAAACTACCATAATCACTAATCCATCTTCCAGTATACACATATTACTATACAAAATCTATTTCAAACAACATTTAACTACAATAAAACAAACTGCAATACACATCTCTACATTTAATAATATATTTCAAACATCACAGTACATCAATAATTTTTAAAGATTAAAAATAAACCTAATACATAATACACCTCACAAATGTATAACTCACCTTCCAAATTAATTTGCAGAATTTAAAATATCACAAACTCATAAAAGGTATTCTTATGCACACAATCAATGTAATGCACCACTCTCAGCAAGAGTAAAACCAGTAATGGCAAACTTTCCCTTTCTTTCTCCACACAAATACATGTACGCAACAAATCACATTGCTTCCTACATTATTTCAAATTATAAAACACATTTCTATTGGTTAGACATATTAACCCTTACCAACTGACTTCTATAATTGCACAAACTGGTTCTGGAAATTTTTTTTAATCGCGACTCCACCGTGCACCAACGCGATGGAGCCGCGAATCCATGCGGAAGTTCAAAAATATATACAAATAAAAATACTACTATTTTTTAACAACACGCCACTTCTAAAGATAGTACTGACTTGGGAAATTATACTTTAATAACATATCACCTATATATAAATTACAATTTCACATTTTAAGTCCACAGTTAAGTTTCAACCCTTCCCCCATACTGCTTAATGCTAGTTTCCATAGTAACAGTTCATGGAACATTCAACTGAACTGACAGGTCACAAGCTCACCATATTTTCAACTCCAGCACACAAGGTTGCAAATGCAAACAGCAGGTGTGGTTGACGTTTGCAAAATATCTCCTTATCCTATCTACTGTACCTTTCAAACATTTTCTACTGACCAATAAGGAACATGCTTTTTAACGAAAGTAACATGCACACTATTGTTGAGTGTACAATCTTCTCAAACAGCCAATCAATTCTCTACTTTTTTTAAAAACAGCATCTTGTCCACCATTTTAGATACCTCTCATTCTACCAACTGACTACCTCAGCTACAGACATCTTTTCATTACTTCCAGACATCCCTTCAAGATGCTTACAGTATGGATTGTTGGACACAGCTATGTTTTCTGGTGCAAAAGGTATGCTGAACGCAGAGGTATTGACAAAGACCTAGCTTTGCCAAATGTGGATATTAAATGGATTGCACAAAGAGGATTAAAGTGGCACCAATTCATGTCTTTGGTTAAAACCTTTTTGCATCTCCAACACCCTGACCTCATGATTGTGCACTGTGGTGGCAATGACCTAGGCACATTGACTGGGGTAGGTCTGGAAATGCTAATGAAGGACACCTTTGCACAATTGATGTTGCTTTTACCTCAAACTGTCTTTGAATACTCTAATATATGCCAAAGACAGAAATGGAAGTGGTCAAATCATGCTAACATGCAGCTCCCCTTGCCCAAAAGCAATTCTGCTTTGCTTTGTTGAAGCGAGAGCAGGTTTCCTGCTCTCGTTTCAACGAAGCAAAGCAGTTTTTGCTATGGCAGGGTTGGAGCCGTGCTCCCGCCCTGCCATAGCAAACAGCAATGTCCCGGGGTGGGCACCCCGGGACATTGCAGGAGCCAGTCCTGGAGGGTGGCAGTCCCCGGGGCCATGGAGGGCTCCAGGAGGGGGGCCGCGCGGCCCCCCGCCCTTTGTAAAAATAGCCCCGGGGAGGTGGTGGTCCCCGGGACTGGGGGTTCAAAACGGACCCCCGTATTTACATATTCAATGCCCCGGGGAGGTGGTGGTCCCCAGGGCAGTGTGGGGGGCTCGAGCCCCCCACACTAATTATTTCACAAAGCCCCAGGGAGGTGATGGTCCCCGGGGCTTGCGGGGGGCCGGCGAGGCCCCCCCACCCTATTTTAATAAAGTCCTGGGGAGGTGGCAGTCCCCGGGGGATAAGGAAAACAAAGCCTGGGAGACCACGCTTCATTTTTTTTTAAACATTCTCGGCGGGATTCGCGCACCTAGTGTGACTTCCGCCGAAAAAACAAAAAAAATGCTTTTTTTTGGCCCTGGGGTCCCTGTGGGACCCCCTGACCAGCCCTAGTGGGTCAGGGTGTTTCTGCCCTGACCCCTTTCCTACATTTACAACCTTTTTCTACCTTTTTGATATGACTCGGTTCTACCGAGTCACAAAATGGCTGCCAACACACTCTGGTTTGGAGTGTTGGCAGCCAATAAGAATGAAGCTCATGCTCGGGAGGATTCGCGACTCCTCCTCGGTGCTCAGATATCGATATTTTAGTTTTTTGAATTTCTCAGGAACTACTTAACGGATTTACACCATTTAAAAAAAGATCACTTTCTGAACCAAGAGCTACCTTTTTGCCAAATTTGGTGTAATTCCGTTAAGCAGTTCGGGCTGTAGCCTGTTCCAAAAATTCCTATGGAAATTAACATGGAGAAAACGTGTTTTGGGACCCCGCTTTTTTCTCAGCCCCCGCTTGACGAATCATCCCAAAACTTTCAAGACAGGAGCTGACCCGAGTGCCCCATTAGTTTTGAAAATTTCGCGAAGATTCGTCAAACGGCGCCAAAGATATTGGCAAAAGAAAAACGCTTTTCCTATGGAAACTAGGTCCTAACTATAACTACCTACTGGCGACTGCCAGTAGGTAATATATATATATATATATATATATATATATATATACATATATATATATATATATATATATATATATATATTCACAGAAAAAACCATAGGTTTCAGACACGTTATAGTTAGAAATTAGCATTTAAAAAACCTTTGAAATTCACTGAAAAAACCATAGGTTTTAGGGACAGTTATAGTTAGTTGGACATTTCACTCGTACAAAACCCATGAAATTCCCCCGTTATAGTTAGTTCAGCTAACTATAACTCACGCCTCATAATGCACTGCTGATGATGTCACATATTACATCACTCATGACATGGTCGATGACATCACTGATGACATCTCAAATGACATCACTGTTGACATCATGCAGTGACTGTGTGTTTCTGTAAAGTTTAAATATTTTTAATATATATATGAAAAGACGTATTGAAGAATGAGTGGGTGTATAAGTGTCTGTATGGATGATTTAGTAGGTGCGTGACTGACTCTATAAGTGAGTGATTTAACGTATCTTACTGAATGCATGGGTTAGTGACTAAACTGGGTGAATGTCTGTATCCGTCTGTCTGTTGCTGTGTAAGTGGCTGCATGTGTTTGTGAATAGCTACATGAGTGTGTATATGAGTTATTGAATGGTTGTCTGAGTATCTGTATGGGTGCCTGAGTGTTTGTGTGGGAGGGGTGTGTGTGACTCTGTGCATAGATGTGTTAGTGGGTGATTCACTGGGTGGATGGTTTCAAGAGTGATAGACTGTATGGGTGGGTAAGTGTGTGTAAGAGTGTGTTAGTGAGTGAATGTATGTCCCAGTGGTACATGTGTGAGTAACTACATATGTGAAAGGCAGTATATATGTGTGTTGGAGTATATAAATAGCTATTAGCGAGAGTGAGTGATTGTGATAGTGGCTGTATGGATGAGTATGTGCTTGTATCAGTGATTGTATAAGAGCGTAACAATGTGCTAGTATTTGTATGATTAAGTGAGCTGGTGTGTGTATAACTGTATAGATGAGTAAATGGCAGTGTGTTTAATTATTTGCATGACTGACTAGGTGTGTGAGTACCTCTATGGATGAGTGGCGGTGTTTGAGTGTCTATATAGGAGTAAGAGTGCATATGATAGTCCTGTACTGAGTGACCATAAGTATGAGTGACTGTACGGGTGAGTGAGTGGATGTGTGTGTGTAGACCTAAGAATCAGTGAGTGGGTATGTAGTTATTGGTGTTGCGGTGTCTATGGTTTTGCGAATGGCAGTCTGTAATTTAGAGTGGGTGTATCAAAGGTTATATTAGGGGGTGAGGAGGTGCATCAGATTATCACGTGGATGATATCATCAGTGATGTCATTTGAGATGTCATCAGTGATGTCATCAGTGATGTCACTGACCATGTCATGAGTGATGTAATATGTGACGTCATCAGCAGTGCATTGCGGGGCGCGAGTTATAGTTAGCTGAACTAACTATAACGGGGGAATTTCACGGGTTTTGTACGAGTGTAATGTCCAACTTACTATAACTGTCCCTAAAACCTATGGTTTTTTCAGTGAATTTCAAAGGTTTTTTAAATGCTAATTTCTAACTATAACGTGTCTGAAACCTATGGTTTTTCTGTGAATTTCAAAGGTTTTTAAATGCTAATTTCTAACTATAACGTGCCTGAAACCTATGGTTTTTAAGTGAATTTCAAAGGTTTTTAAATGCTAATTTCTAACTATAACACCCCTAAAACCTATGGTTTTTTCAGTGAATTTCAAAGGTTTTGTAAATGACAATTTTTAAATGTATTAATTGTTATATTTATTTTTTTGATACTGATTTACTACATTTTTAAAACTATTTATTTTTAGATATTTTATTTATTAAATTACATTGTAATTACATTATACATTACATTACAAAATATACTTTCTCTGAATGAATTACTTTAGTTTAAATAGTTTGCAAATAGGCAATAGAGTTTTAAGTACAGTAGTTACAGTTGTTGCAATGGGCAACACAATTTCAAACACAATGCAACATTGAGCTGAATGTGAATTTCTAGTTAAATGCAATTAGTTACTTTATGGATTACTTTTCTAACCACAGGACTGGATCCTAGATTCAGTCCTGGGACATCTCCTGTAAACAGTTGAGTAAAAGCATTTTGGTTACAGTAGTGATTTTTAAGGAATATTATTGTATTTTAAAAGTTGACACTTAGAAACTTTTTCACATAGAATCACCAATGTTATCCTATCGGAGGAAATTCACTTAGCAGGTAAGTAGTGTTATCTTTACTTTTTCTTACTCAGTGTTGGATCCTGGATCCAGCACTGGTGCATCTCCTGTAAACAGTTGAAAGAATGCGTTTAAGTCATTCAGGCGATTTTTAAGGAATATTTGTAATTTGTGAAAATCGACACTTTGAAACTTTTCTACTGAAAACCAGACAATGGATTCCTATGGAAGGAAATATAAGTTACTGTTAAGTACGGTTAGAATTACTTTTCAGGGTCAGTGCTGGGCTAAAAGATGCAGCACTGGGTTCTCTCCTCATAACAGGTGAGTAAATTGGAATTCGTAGTTCGGTTGATTTTAGAGGAATATTATAAAGTTCCAAAACTCCACACTTAGAAGATTTTCCAAGTGAAACCAGTCAATGTTAGCCTATGGAAGGAAATTCAAGTTGCTGGTAAGTACGGTTAAAATTACTTTTCAGGATCAGTACTGGGCTGAAAGATGCAGCACTGCGGTCTCTCCTGATAACAGGTGAGTAAATCGGAATCCGTATTTCGGCTGATTTTAGAGGAATATTATAAAGTTCCAAAATCGACACTTAGAAGATTTTCCAAGTGAAACCAGTCAATGTTAGCCTATGGAAGGAAATTCAAGTTGCTGGTAAGTACGGTTAAAATTACTTTTCAGGATCAGTACTGGGCTGAAAGATGCAGCACTGAGGTCTCTCCTGATAACAGGTGAGTAAATCGGAATTCGTAGTTCGGCTGATTTTAGAGGAATATTTGTATGTTTCAAAAATCGACACTTAGAAACTTTTTCAGCAAAAAGCAGGCAATGATATCCTATGGAAGGAAATTCAAGTTACTGGTAAGTACGGTTAAAATTACTTTTCAGGATCAGTGCTGGGCTAAAGATGCAGCACTGGGTTCTCTCCTGATAACAGGTGAGTAAATCGGAATTCGTAGTTCGGCTGATTTTAGAGGAATATTTGCACAATGGTGAAGGGAGGGGCGGGGCCTGAGGTGACATCTGTGCAAACACGCCCCGTGGCGCGTTTTAAGTTGAGGGATTAAGTCCCCTTGAATCATGAGGGTCCCTGGGGGCCAACTAGCCCACCAGGAACCTCCAGTATGCGCCAGGGGCTGCGTTGCAGAGACGTGTACAGAGGCCACACCCCTTTTACACCTCTCTGCAACGCAGCTCTCTGGCGCTTTCTGGGCGTACCTGTTGGGCTAGTTGGCCCCCAGGGACCCTCAGGATTGAAGGGGATTTAATTCCCCATCTTAAAACTACGCCACGGGGCCTGTTTCACACATGTCACCTGAAGCCCCGCCCCTCCCTTCACCACTGTGCAAACGCCCCGTGGCGCGTTTTAAGTTGAGGATTAAGTCCCCTTGAATCCTGAGGGTCCCTGGAGTCCAACTAGCCCACCATGTACTTCCAAAGCGCCACAGAGCTGCGTTGCGGAGAGGTGTAAAAGGGGCGTGGCCTCTGTACACCTCTCTGCAACGCAACCCTAACGCATACTGGAGGTTCCTGGTGGGCTAGTTTGCCCCAGGGACCCCCAGTATTCAGGGGATTACTTCCCTTCTCAAACGCACCAGGGGGCGCGTTTGCAGACTGCTGCAGGGAGGGGGCATGGCCTCCGGCACGATGCCGGTCTTTTTTTTTTTTTTGGGGATTGGGAGGGGGCTGCGTGGCCCCCTTCCCTTAGCCACTTTTGGCCCGGGGACCCCATCCCCGGGGCCTGAGCATTTATTTATTTTTAAACCAAAAAAAAAAAACGGGAAGGGGGCCGCGTGGCCCCACTCCTCAGGCCATTTAAGGCCCGGGGACCCCATCCCCGGGGCCGGCCTTGCCTTCTTTTTTTTTTACATTTTTATAATTTGGGGAGGGGGCTGCGTGGCCCCCTCCTGGCACTATGGCCCCAGGGACCCCATCCCCGGGGCCTGGCCTCTGGTTGGGAACTGTGGGGGGTCCCCAATCCCCCACAGTCGGCCGGCTCCCGTGTCCTACGGGAGCCGGCATTGCTTTCCACATGGGGAGCAGCTAACATGCTGCTCCCCATGTGAAAAGCAATTAGGTTGCATTTTGAAAGAGAGGCAGGTTTCCTGCTCTCTCTTTCAAATGCAAACCAAGATTGCTATGACAGGACGGGAGCCGCGAGGCTCCCGTCCTGTCATAGCAAACTACAGTGTCCCAGGGGTAGGCACCCAGGGACACTGCAGGAGCTGGCCCTGGGGGTGGCGGTCCCCAGGGCCATCAAGGGCTCCAGGAGGGGGCCGCGCGGCCCCCTCCCATCCAGTGCACAGCCCGGGGAGGTGGTGGTCCCGGGGCTTTGGAGGTCGTAACGGACCCCATATTCAAATCTTTAGTGCCCCGGGAGGTGGCAGTCCCGGGGTGTGTGGGGGGCCGGGCCCCCACACAGGTCAAAAAATTTAAAAAGAAGCCCGGGGAGGTGGCGGTCCCGGGGCAGCGAGAGGGCAAAGAGCCCTCCCGCACCATTATTTTTAAGCCCGGGGGTGACGGTCCCCGGGACTTCCCACATACTAAAAGAAACCCTGCATGCCCCGGGACTTGGCCCACCCGGGGGCCAGCTAACTAACGAGCGCGGAGACCGCGCTTCGTTTTCTCGGCGGGATCCGCGCACCCTGGCGCATCCCGCCGATTTTTTTCAAATGCTTTTTTCTGCCCAGGGGTCCTTGAGGGACCCCTGAGCAGACCTAGGGGTCAGGGTATTTCTACCCTGCCCCCTTTGTCGTTCTACGCACTTGTTTCTTCTGGGTTTTTTTCTAATCGGCAGGATCCGCGCACCCTGAGCGCATCCTGCCGATTTTTAAAAAAATGCTTTTTCTGCCCAGGGGTCCTTGTGGGACCCCTGAGCAGACCTAGAGGGTCAGGGTGTTTCTACCCTGCCCCCTTTTGTGCTGCGCACTTGTTTCTGTCCTCGGTTCTACCAAGGGACAAAATGGCTGCCAACACTTCCTGATTTGGAGTGTTGACAGCCACTTGAAAGCCAATTAACATGCAGCTCGTGATCGGGAGGGTGCGCAGCTCGTGATCGGGAGGGTGCGCGCAGGGTGCACTCAGGGTGCGCGAATCCGACGCGGCCATAGATATATATGTGATTTTCCTTTTGATTTTCTCTGGAACTACTGAGCGGATTTACACCATTTAACAAAAGGGTTCTTTCTGAACCAAGAACTACCTCTTTGCCAAATTTGGTGTAATTCCGTTCAGCAGTTCAGGCTGTAGCCGTGTCTAAAGTTTCCTATGGGAAAATGAATGGGAAAACACGTTTTGGGACCCCTTTTTTCTCGGCCCCGCTTGACGAATCACCCGAAACTTTCAGGGTAGGAGCGGACCGGAGCGGGCCATAAAGTTTGAAAATTTCGCGAACATTCGTCAACCGGCAAGAGAGTTATTTCAAATAGAATGTCGCGGATTTCCTATGGAAAATAGGTCCTAACTATAACTATCTACTGGCCAGTAGATAATATATACTTCAAAAAACCAAAGGTTACAGTGGCATTATAGTTATAAAATAGAATTTAAAAAACTTATAAATTCACTGGAAAAAACCAAAGGTTACAGGGATGTTATAGTTTGGCTCTGATTTCACTCATACAAAACCATAGAAATTCAGCAGTTATAATAACTGAGCTTTTGCTTGTGTGCATGGGTGTGTGAGTGGCTGTATGGGTATATAAGTGGGTGTGTGATTAGTAGTGTGGGAGAGTGAGATGCTGTGTGGGTTGCTGTATGGTTGAGTTAATGGGTGTGTCTGTGGCTATATAGGTGAATGAGTGGCAGTGTGAGTTGCACTATGGGTCGGTAAGTGGGTGTGTAGTGACTGTATGGGTGAGTGAGTGGATGTCTGTATGGCTGAATGAGTTAGCGACTGGGTGCGTAAGTGGCTGTATGGTTGAGTGAGCGGCTTTTTGAGTGGGTGTTTGGTCAAGTGAGTGTTTGTGTGAATGGCTGTATGGGTGAGTCAATATGTAGGCAAATAAGATAAGTGAGTACCGGTATGGGTCTAGGAATGGGTATGTGAGTGATTGTGATGATGTGTGAGTGGCTGTATTGGAGAGTAAGTGTCTGTATGAATGGCTTTATGGGTGAGTGAGAGGATGTATGAGTGCCTGAATGGTTGTCTGAACGGGTTTATAAGGGGTTGTGTGGGTGTGTCAGTGAGTGTGTTAGTGCTTGCATGGGTGAGTGAGTGGCTGTGATCAGAGCCAGCATAGGTAAATGAGTGGCTTTGTGAGTAGCTATGTAGGCAAATAAGTGGTGTGTGAGTAGCTGGATGGGTGAGTGTGTGGCTATGTGACTGGCTTTACGGGTGAGTGACTGGTTGTATGAGTGGCTGTATGGGTGACTGAATGGATGCGTGAGTGGCTGTACGAGTGAGTGGGTGTGTGAGCACTGGTATGGGTATGTGAATGGGTATGTGAGTAGTTGTGTGGTTGTCTGAGTGGGCTTACGAGAGTTTGTATGGAAGTGTGAGTGGGTGTGTGAGTAGTTCTGTGAATGATGTCATCAGTGAGATCATCAGTGATGTCATTTGAGTTGTCATCAGGGATGTTATCAGTGATGTCACTAACCATGTCATAAGTGATGTAATATGTGAGGTCATAAGCAGTGTATTGCGGGGCTTAAGTTATAGTTAGCTCAGGTAACTATAACTGCTGAATTCGATGATTTTGTATGAGTGAAATCTGAGCCTAACTATAATGTCCCTGTAACATTAGATTTTTTAAAGTGAATTTCTATGTTTT
Source organism: Calotriton arnoldi (assembly GCA_963921515.1). Taxonomy (NCBI): domain Eukaryota; kingdom Metazoa; phylum Chordata; class Amphibia; order Caudata; family Salamandridae; genus Calotriton; species Calotriton arnoldi. The sequence goes on along the minus strand of CAWUFW010021371.1, from coordinate 2,778 downwards.
TTTTAACTAGTAGTTGCATTTGCAGAGTGGTGGAAAAAAGAGGAGGGGCCATCGGCCGGCTCTCAGAAATCCTGCTGTGTCGGACTTACTGGAGGTAACAGGAGGGTTTTTTGGCCCCCAAGGACCTTCAGCATGCAAGAGGACTTCATCCCCCAACCAGTAGTGTGCCAGGAGGTGCATTTGCAGATTAGTGGAGAAAGCAGGTGGGCCTCTGACCAGTTCTCAGCAATCACGCTGTGTTGGACTTACTGGATGTAACAGGAGGGGTTCTGCGAGTCCCGGAAGCCAGAGAGGCCTGTGTAATCACTACTGTACTACCTACATCTGTGGAGTCTTAAATTGCTCCTGTGTGGCGCAGTCATCTACCAATAACAAACTATCACCATTGAAGCCACATCACCACTTGCTTGGCAACCAAATCTGCATTTTGATGCAACAAATGTAAATTTCAACTTGATATAATTCGCTCTGTCTTCTGCTTTTGGTGTCTTCGCACAGATCTTAAATGCTTACCAGTTCAAAGTCTGCATTCAGAATGAGGTACTGCTCCTGGTATCATTGATATAAACACAGCAGAATCCTGTGAACACACTAACCATTATTTACCAGTATTGGATAGGTGATACCCCTACATGGATTGGAAACTTACACAAGAGGTTGTAATAGTGGATGCAGAAGGTTATATCAGATTGAACGATCAAATATGGTATATGATCGCCTACATATGGATATTATAAATTGATGAGAAACAAGTTATAAGAAAAAGCCCTGATGAAGTCCAATGGAACTTGAACAAAATGCGTTGGCTGGATGTTTTAGCTTTTGGATTTCACAATTTTACAGTTGGATTTGAATAAAGCAAGAATTTCTCTAACGAATGGACTTGAAAATTTGTGGTTCTGTCTTTTCATGGGTGCACCGTTCCATTTTTTCTTTCCAAGTAAAAGGAGGGGTTCTTGGACCCCAGTGAACCTTAACATTCAAGGGGACTTCATCCACTAACCAGTAGTGCACCAAGAGGAGTGTTTGCAGAGTGGTGGAGAGAGGGGGCAGGGGCTCTGACCAGCTCACAGCAATCCCACTGTGTGGGACTTACTGGAGGTAACAAGAGGGGTTCTTTGGCCCCAGGAACCCTCAGCATCCAAGGGGACTTCATTCCTCAACCAGTAGTGCACCAGGAGGTGCGTTTGCACAGTTTGCTCAGCAATCCCGCTGTGTAGGACTTACTGGAGGTAACAGGAGGGGTAGGTGGCCCCCAAGAACCCTCAAGAGCCGAGGGGACTTCATCCCCCAACTAGTAGTGCGCCACGAGTAGTGGTGAAAGGGGGTGGGGCCTCTAATGACTTGCCGGCTGGCTTTTCTTCTTTTTATCAATTAATAGGGAAGGGGGCCATTCCCTTGGCTGATTTTGGATCCAGGGACCCCATCCACCAGGGCCTGGCCTTTTTTTATTTTTTTGTTTATGGGAGGGGGGCGTGCGGACTTTTCCCGGGCCAATTTCGGCCCTGGGGACCCCAGGGACCACCTTACCTGCAATAGGGAAAGAGGGCAATATCCCCCCCTCCCCAGGCTGATTTTGGCCCTGGGGACCCCATCCCCCCGGGCCCGGCCTCGTTATTTTTTCTTAATTTGGGAGGGGGCCGTACAGCCACCGTCCTGGTCTGGTTTTGGCCGTGGGGTCCCCATCCCTGAGGCCCGGCCTGTATTCTGGGTGCCCTGGTACCATCCAGGGCACCAGTGAATTTCGTTGGGGACTGTGGGGGGAGCCTGAATGCCCTCCCCACCTCCTGTGGGAGCCAGCATTGCTTTTAGACATAGAGAGCTGCTAATCATGCAGCCCCCTCTGTCTAAATGCAATTCTAATCCGCTTCCAGCAAGCTAGAACATTAAAAATGCTCTCGCTTGCTGGAAGAGGAGCGTTTGCTGGGGCTTGGCCAAGCCGCAGCAAACAGCTATGTCCCAGGGGTGGGAGGTCTCCGGTGCTCAGAATGGTCTGGGAGGGGACAGCAAATCGCCAAATTTGTTGTAATTCCATTAAGCAGTGCGGGCTGTACTCATGTGTAAAATCTCCATGGAAATTAACACGGGGAAAACGTGTTTTGGGACCCCACCCCCGCTTGACGGATCACCACAAAACTTTCAAGACAGCAGCTGGAGTAATCGTCATACTGGCTTTGAAAATTTCGGGACGATTCGCCTAACAGTGCCAAAGTTATCGGCAAATGAAATAAGCTCTTCCTATGGACACAACATCCTAACTATAACTACCTACAGGTGACTGCCAGTAGGTTATATGTGTGTGTATATATATATTTATATATATATATATATATATTTTTATATATATATATATATATATATATATATATATATATATATAACCAACAAATTGGCCCTACTTCAAGGAACATATATGGAGCACTCTGGGTCTGGAAGCCTTTATTTCACTTCCTCATGTGAAGTGAAATAAAGGCTTCAGACTAAGTACTCCATGTATGTTCACTTGAAGTAGGCAATTTGATAGTTTATATTATACGTGCATGCTACTGGCACGAAGGAGGCACCCGTCACGTAAGGAGTTCAGCAGCACAGGTGGCAATTTGTTGGAGATTTATATATATATATATATATATATATATATATATATATATATATATATATATATATATATATATATATATATATATATATATATATATAAATATATATATATATATATATATATATATATATTATCTACTGGCGGTCGCCAGTAGATAGTTATAGTTAGGACCATGT